>JADAQX010000432.1:0-42504 GCA_015476325.1 Cardiosporidium cionae
TCTCTCTCTCTCTCTCTTTCCTCCCACTCTCTCTCTCTTTCCTCCCTCTCTCTCTCTCTCTCTCTCTTTCCTCCCACTCTCTCTCTCTTTCCTCCCACTCTCTCTCTCTTTCCTCCCACTCTCTCTCTCTTTCCTCCCACTCTCTCTCTCTTTCCCCTCCCTCTACTCTCCCTCCTCCTACTCTCTCCCCTCTACTCTCCCTCCTCCTACTCTCTCCCTTGTATAATTCTACACTAGGTACGGCTATGGTTAGATGCGTGTACACGAGAACAGGATCGTTCTGATAAACGAAAAGTATTAAGAAAAGGATTGGAATTTGTTCCAAATTCAGTGAGACTTTGGAAAGAAACCGTTTCTTTAGAGGATGAAAAGAATGCTCGAATTATGTTATCACGAGCTGTTGAATGCGTTCCACAATCCACAGAAATGTGGCTTGCTTTAGCCCGTCTGAGTAATTATCAAGAAGCTCAGAAAGTATTAAATGAAGCAAGAAAAAAAATTCCAACGAGTGCTGAAATTTGGGTCTCTGCATGTAAATTGGAAGAAACGCATGGAAATGCAATGAAAGTATGTTGAATTTTGAGAGAGAAAGATGTGGAGAGAAGGATGTGGAGGGAAAGATGTGGAGAGAAGGATGTGGAGAAAATTTAGAGAGTGTACGTACAGAGAGGAATTTTTTTTTTTTAAACTTCTCATCTTCTCATTTATATATCTCTCTATTCCTTCTATAGAGTTATTAAAGAATAGTACACAATTTCTTCCTTGTCAAAGAGTTGATACATCTTCGTTGAGTTTTTTTTCTTCAAACTGTCAGAGAATTTTTTTAAAATATTTTTTTGGAAATTTTTGTTATTTAAAGGTGGAAACGATCATCGCACGCGCCATTGAAAATCTTGCAGCAAAAGGTGCTCATTATGGTAGAGATAATTGGATCAAATTAGCAGAAGAAGCAGAAGCTTCTGGTTATGTTAAAACATGTCAAGCTATCATCAAAGTCAGTACACTGTAGTATGGAGGAAGAGAGAGAGAGAGAGTGGAGGAAGAGAGAGAGAGAGAGAGAGTGGAGGAAGAGAGAGAGAGAGAGAGTGGAGGAAGAGAGAGAGAGAGTGGAGGAAGAAAGAGTTGTATATATCGAGAGAGAAAGAAAGAGTGAGAGAGAGAAAGAGAGAGGTAGAGAACGAGTTGTAGTGAGAAAGAGAGTTGTAGAGAGAGGTAGAGAACAAGAGAGTTGTATAGAAAGAGAGAGTTATATATAGAGAGAGAGAAAGAGAGAGTTATATATAGAGAGAGAGAAAGAGAGAGTTATAAGTATGGACGCCTCTTTCATGTCTTGAGATGTGTTGCTCTTCACATGCTTAGAATATCCATTATTCAAAAAAGAGGTGTTCTCACTAATATCTCTCTTATTTTCTTACACAAAGTGAGAATACGTTAGAATAAGGAAAATCAAAGGCATTTCATACATTTTTAAGAGATAAAGTCTTTCATTTTTGATTTATTCAAGAGAAATAAACGTAGAAAAAGAGTTCTCTTCCATTTTGATTTCTCTTATTTCTATGTATGTTTACAGTTCTCTCTCTCTCTTTCTTTTCAAATTTCAATTTCAATTTTTTTAAGGGAAGAGGCAGCAGTTTCTTCTCATATATCTCTCCGTCTCTTACACTTGAAGTGACCATTTTTTCATAAATAGAGAACTTTTTAAACACTAATTTTTAATGTATACCTCTTCACAGCTTTTTTTCTATAAAAAAATGAAAAGGAAAGAACATCTTATTGTGTTTTACTTTATGGAATATATTTTTCTCTCTCCTCTCAACAGATGCATAAAATATGGTTTCTCTTTGATATTTTTCATTGTTTTTCTTCTTCTATAAAGGCTACGATGAAAGTAGGTGTAGAATCCATCAATATGAAAAGTTTATGGAAGGAAGATGCTGACGCTTGTCTCAGCCGAAGCTCCATTGACACCTCTCGAGCTCTCTATAATTATGCTTTGGAACATTTGAAGACCAGCAAAAGTTTGTGGATGGCATTGGCTGAATTAGAACATAAATATGGAACTCCTACTTCTTTAGATGCAGTTTTACAACGTGTAATGAAAAAAATAATAATAGTTTAGGATTAAAGAGAAGAAATAAACAAAAATTTAAAGAAATTGGAGGGAGGGAGAGTGAGAGACTTGGGTGGAGGGAGGGAGAGTGAGAGAATTGGGTGGAGGGAGGGAGAGTGAGAGAATTGGGTGGAGGGAGGGAGACTACTGCCTAAAGCCATCATAACAGCCTCTTCTCTTCTCTCTCCTTATTTTGCATGGAATTTTCTCTTTTTCTTCATTTTTCTTCTTCTTTTTCATATTCTATAGAATTCTGTAGCCTTTTCTCTTTCTCTCTCTTTCTTGACTACTTTTTCCCTTCTATATCAGGCTGTCTCCTACTGTCCCAATGCTGAAGTTTTGTGGCTGATGGCAGCCAAACAAAAATGGTTTCAAGGAGATGTTCCTGCGGCTAGACGTATTCTGGCTGAAGCTTTTTCTCACAATGAGAATACAGAAGCAATTTCTTTAGCAGCTGTGAAGTTAGAACGTGATAATTCTGAGTTTTCTCGAGCCAGACGTTTACTACAACGTGCTCGAACGCAATGCAATACACCCAAAGTAAAACTCTTTGTTTTTATATATATCTTTTCATTTCTATTTAATATTTTTAAAGTGTACTTTCTCTTGTGGACTTTCTTCTTCTGTTTATAAACTCAATAGAATCTCTCTCTCTCACTTTTTCTTCTTCTTCTTCTTCTGTTTATAAACTCAATAGAATCTCTCTCTCACTTTTTCTTCTTCTTCTTCTTCTGTTTATAAACTCAATAGAATCTCTCTCTCTCTCACTTTTTCTTCTTCTTTCTTAAATCCTCTGTTTGTGTAATGAAATGGTGTAGATATGGATGCAATCCATTCAATTAGAGAGGCAAGTAGGAGATTATACAGCAGCACATCAGTTAGCCTCTGATGCTGTAGAAAGGCATCCCTCCTTTGATAAACTTTGGATGATTGCTGGTCAATTACATTTAGAAGGTTCCTCTCCAAATGCAGACACAGCCATTGAAGTATTTGAAAGAGGTTGGAAATAAAAACAGGAGAGAAAAAGAAAAAATACAACCACAGATCCGAGCCAGAGCCTTCATTTACTTTCAAAAGATTCTCTGTCATATCTCCATGGAAAATGAGAATGAGAGACAGAAATACATTGAGAGAGAAGTAGAAGAAGAAGAAGAAGAAGAAGTAAACTTCAGAGAGTCTTTGAAAGGTTTGCCTGTTCCAGACGAAGGCCACTCTGTCTATGAGAGAAGAGAGAAATGGTAGCCTTCACGTTTACAGGAGGGAAGCTGAGAATATGTATACTCTCCTCTCTTTAATATGTTTCCTCTCATCAAGAACATTAGGAATGCCTCGTGGATGATGGGAAGATGTTTATTCGGCTATAAAATAGATTTTCTACAGTTCATGCACGTAGTTGGCTTGTTTTTAACGTTTTATAATCTCCCTCTATCTATTTCTTTGTTTTTTAATCGCCTTGGCTTTACCTTTTCATCCTCTCTTTTTGTCCTCCTTTTCATGGCTTTCTATTACTCTAGTGTCCTCTTTATGCTCTCACTACAAGTATAACTCGTACTATCTTTCTTCTCCTATTTTTTCTTGTGTAGGCTTACTAGCCTGCTCTCACTCCGTCCCTCTATGGATATGTGCCATTGAATGCCATCGATCGCAAAAGAATTGGACGAAAGTGCGAGTATTCTTAGAGAAAGCTCGGCTGGCCAATCCTAAACAAGATACTTTGTGGCTCAAAGCCATTCAAGCAGAAATAGAAACAGATAACAAAACTATGGCACAATTTCTTCTCTCAAAATCTTTACAGGAATGTCCCTCTTCAGGAATTCTCTGGGCAGAAGCGATTTTTCTTGAAACTTCCAGCCGTCAGGTCCATTTTGTTTCTTTGAACTCTCTGTACAATCTCCTCTCTCCCTCTCCTTGTAGGCTTGTTAACGCTTCTTCTATACTCTACCTCTCGTTGGATTACTTTTTTTCTCCCTCTACATGCGTAGCACTTCTCCCTCTATACATTTTGCCTCTTAAAACAAGCTGAGGGTCTTGCCAGTAGCCCTCTTCTTCACTCTTCTATTTCTGATACGAGTGTTTTTATGTGTGTGAGGCTGTTTATTGCTTTTCTATATACAGTACATACTAAAATTCATGCATAGGATGTAAAACGTTGTATTTCTCTAATCGTCTTATTCCTTTATATATATGTAGAAAACACGATCTCACGAAGCTCTCGAGAAATGTGGGAATAATGCAGATGTTGTGTTGGCAGTTTCTCGCTTGTTTTGGAAAAATCATCAAACAGCTCATGCTAGAAAATGGTTTAATCGTTCAATAACTTTAGATCCCAGTTTAGGTGATGCATGGGGTGCTTATTTGGCTTTTGAGGTGGCCTGTGGAACCGATGAACTCATAAAAGATGTTTTTCAGCGTTGTGCTCAGGCTGAACCCAACCAAGGTAAAGCAAAACAATGGCTTGAGAAAATGGAGAGAAGATGCTTTCAGAAGCGATAAAATGTAATTTAACACTGGATGAGAGGGGAGGAGAAGAGGGGATAGAACCCTTCTTGAGACAATCGTAAAAAAGAAAAAATGCATCCTTCTGTAATAGTCTGTACTCTATGGTAGCTTTTGTGTGTTATTGCACATCCAGCCGCTATGCATTTTTATAATATTCTTTACTTGTGTGTATCTTCTGGTATGTTTTTTCTTCGTAGGATTATTGTGGAATTCGGTGGCTAAACGCGTCAATCATTGGAAATTGAAGATTCCTGAGGTGAGACCTGGAAAGGATTTTACTTTTCTATCTTGTCATCCCTGTTGCATTCAAACTTTTATATTGGCGGGTTTTTTTCTTGCTATACGCTTCCTCTCGAGAACTGAGGAACCGGTCAAGTTAAATAGTTATTTGTAGAGCGATCTTTGTATACTAGAGAGAACGTACCTGGAGTCATTTGGGTAGGATAACCTTGTTTTATAGTGAAAGAGGGGGGATCGTCGTACCCAGCGAACTTTTCAATTTTACTTCCTATCAAAAGGGAGGGGGCCTACATTTAGTGCTCATATATTTTTTTGCGAGTATTTGGTAGAAGAAATGTACACATCGTTTTCTTTTGAATGATGTCTTTTTGCACTTTTCTGTTTTATTCAGAAACTACTTGAATATGTGAAAGTGCACTTTCCGGAATCATTGAAGAATAATCTTTCTCGTAAGAATTCAACGAGCAGTTTTTTAAGTGTTATCTCTTTTTGCATCGATACAGAGAATGTCATGATTTCTTTAGTATCTCTTTGTAAGTCAAGTCAAAGTAGTATTTTTTGTTTGCTATATGTGGGCACGCGTATTGGATTTTTTTCTGAACAATTTGAGGAACTTCGCTAGGATGGGCATAGAGTTTTCAATTTTTTGCTAATTCGAAGGATTTTTTCCGTGTCTGTATGCTCTACTTCCCTGAATTCATCGTAGGATTTTGTTGTGCTTATACGATTACAGGAATAGAGTCCATTCTAGCAGATTGCTTGGCTGATTCAAATAGCGTTGCGCTCCCTACCCAAGAGACTTTGAAAGCAGAAGGACTGGTTACAGAAACTGTCAAAGTGTGTAGAGGAGGATGCATTTTTTTGATTTGTGTGTGTCGTTTTCTATATGCATTTATTGCCAAACTATATGCGACACAGATCTGATGATGACTTCTTCATACGTGCTGTATATTTTTTTTACAGAAGGAAGAAGGCACGGAAGACAGTATAATGTAACGCCAGAACCATAGGAAAAGTTCTTACATCATGTTGCCGCATAATTGTATAGATGTTCGAATATTAGCAACATTTTGCTGTTCTTATCGTAATATTAAAACAAAGTTTAGGAATTAGTTTTTATTTTTATGATGTTGCTGTAGCGTACGTCCCACCGCACCAGAATCAAGGTTTGTTGCGGGGCTTGTTTTACTGCCATTGAAAAATACATTATGGATGCCGTATTTCCTGTGTACGGTGAATAAGGAATTAAGAGCAGCATTCATCCTGCTAAAAAACTAATTACTTACGATGCACATATTTCAAGATCCCAGACTTCCTGTTGAAACAGGCAATTCAAATTATGTGATAAGCCTCGTACGCATAGGCTGTGTATCTCTTCGTTGCTGTAGCACTTTCCCGAGAAATTGTGCCAATTCTGCTTTTATAGATCAAATGGCTTTCTGTGGGACATTCAAGCAACAAACATATACATACTATCTTGGCAAAAAGCCAATTTCCTTCTCAATAAATTCCCAAATATTTGTTCGCCGCTGGAGGCAATAATAAGTGTTGTAAGTAAAAGCGAATGCTTTTTATTCAACTTAGAAAACCTTTCAGGAAAAGTTCAACAGATACTGACCATTTGATAGCGTAGCGGACATCTCAATATCGGGAACGTTTGTTATTCGAAAGACAAACTCCTTCGTGTCCTAACTGTTTACAGACATGCCACAAAAGGGAAACAGAGCATTCCGCACAAAGGTAAAAAATCGGCTTCATTGTATAGCGATGATATTGATCAAACCCAGTTTTGGTAGAGTCTACTATAGGCATTCCAAAATACCTGAAAATTATAATATATTAGCATTTAATGTAACTTGTAAAATACATCCACATGCAAGAACTTGACACGTAGGATATATTGCACATTACTCACTTCTGCATCTACCTCAGTAACCTCATGACAACTGAATGCGAAATTCACCGGATACCAGATATGGCATCTGACCAGCTTCAGTATCAGGAAAACGTTTTTTACTGAAATTTTTCTGTAAGTTAGTAAGAGATGGTAGAATGCTCTGCGATGGAAAAGCGCGAGGAGGAACCTTTCAATGCATGCAAAAATATCTTTACTCACTCATTACCTTTAATATTGGTTTTAACAATACTTTTGCATCATGCTTTACTTGCATAACCCAAAATCTAGAAAGCGCTCAAATTTCAAAATTTTTAAAGAAGCAATGTCCCAGGTTGGGAAGAACGGGAGTGTAAACAAAGGAATGATTAAGTTAAACCAAAGCATTCGTTCTATTTTGCAATGCGCAGAATAGAAATCAATCATATTTCTAACAGAAGAAATGAATTTTTAGTTGTATTTATTGCTGTTCTATTACTTCCTGGTGTAACGACTATAAAATACGATGAAAGCTGTTAACTTAACTATTTTGAAAAAGCATTAGCAACATGAACACCAGCAAATCTATTTTTGTTAGAAAATACTTTTTACAACTTTTCAAGGATGTTTTGAAAGGATTCAGTAGCCAGTGAGGAATTAGGAAGTTGAAAATCACGCAAAAACTTTTGTACCAACACCAAGGTAGGGTAATATGTAATTATACCAATTTCCCGTTTTATATTTTGTAGGCTCTCTTATCTTTTTATTGTATTAATTGCACTTTCAGCTAGTTTACTGAGCAATAGAAAACAATTCACGTGCTTGTTTCAAAATAGTGCTAAAAAATTACAGTTTTCACCCTAAACAAATTCGATTTGGGACTTGTTACATTCAGCTTATAAACAAACTTAGTAATTTTCTCAGAAAGAAAGCATTATTTGCCAGTTTGCTCATGCTAAAATTAACATTAATTTTTTTTCCCAAATTACCCACTTAATGTAGTAGCAGCATTCATTCTTTTCTCAATATATTCGGTATTCACTGCAGAAACGGTTTCGGTATTGCTGCCAGAAACATAATTGATTTCCTTTGAAAGTGAATCAAATGGTGCCCATTCTGTCACGCTTCTTTCAACCCTAGGCGCTTCGCATACTATGGAGTCTTCACAGACATAGCATATATTCGATTCTGGTTTTTTATGCCACCTCGTCTCAAACGATGTGACTGTCGCTTCATTTAAGTTTAAGCTGGAATTAGCAATGGAGTTGCACTTGATTTCTTTTACAGATACAGGATGATTGATGTCTGATGAAACATATGGGGAATTCAATGAAGGAGCTCCAGAATTATTTATGAGCGAAGGATTTTGTGAGCCTGTAGCATTGAGAATTTGCTCTTCTCTCCGCGTAGAATTACGCAGGCGCTGCATTCGATACAAATCGCTTGCTGCTATCATGCCGTGGTCTTGTTGAAAATTCATTTCATGCAAAAAGGTAAGCCGCTTATTTTTCTCAGCACTATTTTCTTTTTTCTGTGATTTCTCCTCATTATTACTTTTGCGCAATTTCACTCTTTCAATGCTCCTTGTATTTGGTATTTGAGGAAATTGTTCTTTGAAGTGGCCCGTGAGCTTACCAGTATTTAAAGTAGGGTTTTTTGTCTTGTTTAAATTTGAATCTTTGATAGATTTATATGAAAGAAAGGAATGCCTATCATCGTCAGAGAAGATCGTTTGGGTCCCATTTCTCAATTCTTCCGAATCATCACCTGAACTCGATGTTGTTGCGAGTAAAGTCAAAGCTTTTTGTTGCATTTCATATTTAGCTAGCATATTGTTGTACAATGCCTTGTAATTACTTTCACTTGAAGATGTGGCTGCTTGAGATTCACTGGGATCAAAATTTGCCAGCGTTTTAGAATGTGAATTGGAATTTTCTTCATAGGACAGCTCATTTTCTCTGGTCCCTGTCTTTTCAAAATAAGAATTGAATAATTTATTTGGCTGCACTATACCTATTTGTGCGTCCATTTCTTTCTCGTATTTTTGCATTGGGTAGTTCTCATTTAGAAATTCCTGTGGCGATTCTTTTTTATAAAACATAGGTTTGAAAAAACTGTTTTTTTTGTCGGTAGAAGCATGTTTAATTGAATTTTGTATCTGCTCCAGCATAGAAGTGTTAGCTGAGGAATAACCGCTTAGTGAGCTTTCTCTACAAGCTTTGCGGTTCATATGCCCCCGTGTCAAAGAAATATCGTGATTACTATCATAATAAGTGCTTTCACACGATTCGTTCGTTCTTCTACGCTGTTTGCTGTTTGAGGGTTTTGCGCGATGATTACTGGGGTGTGGCAATCTCCTAAGATTGTGAAAATGCCGATGCCTTGCTTTATGATAATCTCTTGCTTTGACTGGAAAGATGTCTATTTTGTTCTGTTGCTTCAATAAGTGCTTTTCTAAGCAATTTAGCACCTTCAAATAACGTTTTAGCTGTTTTTGTTTTAGTGCTGTTGCATATGAGCGCTCTTCAAATAAAATTGACTGTTTCTTCTTCCAACTGGAAAAATAATTCACGAAGGCTTTAACCTTTGTAATAGTCTTCAGCATCTTCGAAGCAAACATACAGTGCTTTTCCTTCATTATCTTTGCGTAGGACAACTGAGCTGAGTGCAGATTCATCATTTTTCCTTTGTAAATATGAATTAGTTTCTTTTTGAAAATCAGATATTGTGACTTGTACTTTTGATTCAGTCTGAATATTCCAAAGAATTAGAGAGAAAAACAGTAAGTTTTGTAGAAAATTAAAAAATTGTATGTGCAAAACGGTGTTTTAATTAGGTACAAGCTTTTTCAAGGTATATTAAACGTACTCATTGTAGGAAAATAAACGATGGAGAATCCGCTTTTCTTGTAGGCATGTTTTTGATACCCCTGCGTTTTCAACTTCAACTGGTTGAAACCATACTTTCTGCAGACATTCTTCATCATTGTTATGTATATGTGCAGTTAGGCAAGCGGTATTCCCAAGTATGGTTTCTAATGAGCTTATTTTACTGTAAAGACCTTTTTCTTTCCTTATGCTTGATAAATCATCAGACTGTAAAGTCTTCATAGCTACGTCAGGTTTCATCAGGTCTGATTCTGAAAGTCCCGTCTCTGGCAGCAAAATAGACGCGCTATACACCAAATTGTACGAGTGAAGAAATTCTAGCAGCAAGGTGATCATCGCGCTGAAAATTGCCCGAGTTAATGGTAGTTTCAATAAGTCATCGATGGGCAATGGTGTCAACTCGCTTGTGGAAAGTAGATGTTCATCAAGCTCATCGATTGCATCTTGGCTGTTTTCTCTCTTTAGTCCAGTTGTTTCTTGGGATTGGAGGAGAAGCTGTGCAACTTGAAATCGTAGATGTGCTTTTATTTTCTTTGCGATATCACCATTCGTAACTAGTCGCTGCAGCAAACTTCTAATTTTGGACCTTTCCATTGTAAAAACTGAGAGTGAGATAATTAGGTTCTGCGGAAATGGTTCCTTTTATTAAACAGATTCATACAGTATTAGCAATACCAGATCTAGGGAAAGATCTCCAATTTATTAGCAAAAAAAGTTCTTTTTTTAATATTGTGGTTATTCTCACTAATTAGTCTATCGCAACGAATGATTGATAAAAATGCTAGATTGCAAAATGAGCACAAGCAGCCCATGAACATCGATGATTATGTGTTTGCTCGCCGCCAACTCCATTCACAGTACGACAGCATGTTCCGGAATTATTTTCAAATATCATCACAAGTAACCTGGAATCACGGGAGAACTACTACAGTAACAAATGATCGAAATAATCAGATTCATCATACCTCACAAATTCAAGAATTTGTGCATGGAGAGCTTCCCTGCAAGAATTCTCTTTCATTGCGCTAATCATTCTGAGTGAGCGTTATGTTCTTTCCTTCTAGCTTTCCTCATAATTGATTTACTTTATAACAGTGGTACCGCACTGTTGCGGAATACCTACCTTATTTGTCATCTGATCTCTTTATTTTATTATGTCCCCTTTACCAGAATTACATTTTTAGTACATAGTTATTCAGTCGAAACTGACTAAACCAACAACTCGAATTTTGGCGTCACAGGATACATAAAGCGGTGTAATATCATCGAACTGCGCAACATTGTAGGAATCGAAAGACCGCACTTTCTCCGATGTTACCCGCATTCAAGATGCGCTTATTTTTATACAGGAGAACAGAGTAGTAATAGCATAGAGTTTTAGATTATTCTTTTCGTTCTTTTCATGTAGCGTAGATGAATGAAGGAGCTCATGATCTTTCCTATTTCTCTACTTGTTTCCGCAAACAGTAATTAATAGCGCAAGTAAGTTTTATGTTTTATTGTACGAAATTAGAGAAAACCCCCTCCTTATTGACTAAGTAGAACAAACTATTTACACTCTACCGCATAAAAGAACTATAATCAGCCAAAGTCTAAAATATGACTGGCAGAACGTGACTAATTCTGGTAAGGGCCACTCACAGAAAACACCATGTAAACATGCTTCGCAGAATACTAAACTTATACGGCATTTTTCAAAGCGGAGATACTTTTAAGTTTCAAAATCTGTTAAAAATGCACTCCATTTTAATGAAATAGCTTTTTATTTGAACAACAGTATTATCATGATCTCAGCGAAGCTAGTAGCGAATAATTAAGATTCGGTTGCCGGAGAGGCTAATTAAATGTCTGCTTTCTCAATCGGATGGATGCAATAGTAAATATTTCCGCTGTGAGTTGCATCATCGAACAATTAATTAGAGTAAATCTTTGCGAATTCTAAGATATTTTTGTTTTTTATTTTGTTGCACTTGTATGATATGAAAATTAGAGACTCGTAGAAAATGATTTTCACTTACTAAAATGAGGTCATATTATTATTGAGAATTTGTTTTTCGCTGAGAACGACCACTTGAAAGGAAAATGTACTCTCCTAAATTACTACTATTACTTTAATTTTAACAAATTAACAATGTATTTCCATCGAATATTAATTGTACTGTGCAGTAAGTTTGTTATGTCTACTTTCGAACAAATTAAGTTAACTGATGAGCATAATGTAGATACTATAAAGGGATTTTAAAAAACAACTTTGCACTATTACTCAACAAGAGAAATTTATAGCCATTTATCAAAAAAGTGAGCACTCCTATTTTGAGATGGTATCTATTGCTAGCTTTCTGTAACATAGAGCATCTCCTTGAAAAGTTTATCCAATTATTAAATGATGCTACAGCAGATAAAGGCCGCATTTTTTAGAGGTCATTGCAAGGTAAATGCTTGCATGCATTTAATATGTTTGAGAGATGCAACAATTTAATTTACACTACAGTTTCGGAAATTATAATACTGTAATAATAAAATTCACTGATTCTAAGCATAGATGCTACCATGCTTATATTTTTTTTCGGAATTGCATTACACTCAATCTTGCGAATCAAATTTTGAAAATATTGCAAAAAAAGCCATAGAGTACATTCCATAAGAGGTTCAAATGAGATAAGCATAGAAGCTAATTAATATAGTGATTCTCTTTTCTTGTCTCTGCTATTAAACTTTATAGATCGATGTGCTTCTACATATTTTATTGTAAAGAGACCAACCAAAATTATATATAAGTTACGAATAATTAAAATTTACTATTTTCGGTGTTTAGGTATACATCAAAGCGGGGAAATTTAACGAACATAGAATGATTCTAGAATTAGTATGATTCTGTTGCTGGTCATCGTTAATATTGAATGAGAAGAGAAAAATTTATCTTAAAAAATTACACCTCGGTTATATTGTATTGGCAGTGAAAAAGAGATTTTTACAAGTTACTCCGCTGAATCCCTCTTTTGTGAAATGTTCGTTCGTATGCAAGTATAGGCAACTGCAGAACGTTACAAGTGTTACATATTTTATGTGGGCTAAAAATATGCTTACATCAAGAAAATCTTTATCAATGCCTTATAATGTATGCTTCTTTCTACGCTGAAACTGTATAGAAATATTCTTGAAACTGCCTTTTACAAATTACAAAAATAGTGTGTATTTTCTTATTAACTTATAAAACTCATTTTTGAGGTGAGTAATCAGTGCCTACAAATTCCTAAATAGTAGTAGTAACACAATCATAGGCTGAATAGATTAAAGCAAAGTACCCCGGATCCTAGCATTAGTTTACTACCTCATGGTTCCATTTTTATTCCAGTTGCTTCCCATTATAATACATCAGCATTCTAGTACCAGGTTTCTCAGAGCACAATGGTACAGCGCACCCCTGTGCTTATTCTTTAATGTAAGGGTAATATCTCTTGGGCCAGGCTACGTCAAGTTTTGACTACGCTCTTCCATTGGTTATTTATCACCTCCGGCAGGTTAGGATATCTATATGCGTTAAAACGCTTGAATGTACCAGTACCTTTCACAAAAATTCAATATGAAAGATATTCGATCGATAGTCTTTACAAATAGTAAAACACTACCTTATAACTAAGAAAATTGAAAGAAAACAGGCACACACTTCCATTCACACTACACAGGAACAAAACACTTTTTCTATGAAATCTAAGCCTGTTTGGTCTTTACCTTCATCATCAGAAGCATTGTTAAATGCACTTCATTAATGAGTTTAAATTGGGAAAAAGTGCATTATTTTACTACAGTCGCTATGGTAAACGCCCTGGATCGTACTTATTTTCATTTTCGTACACTGCAATATTCTTAGCGAAACTACAAGTTACGGGACCCTCTGAATCCGGAAAAGTAACAAAAACGCTAACCAAAATAAAAAATAAGCGCCGAAACACATAAAATATCCGTGCGGCGATAAAAGTTAATACATGGCCGCAAAACAATATTTATTTACCTTTACTCTCCTAATTTTTGATTATGCAAGTGAACATAACTGAAGCTTTATTTTATGTGCCTTTTTGGAAGGTTGTTACATGCATACTTAACTAACAGATGTATTTGAAACATGCACATAAAAATCATTCTCTCCTTCATTTTAAGTTTATTGTATGGAAGCTATCATTTATTTATACATATACATACATATACCGCAAAAAAATATCCAGACAAAAAAACGAAGGCTCCTTTTTTTTAAAATTCACCAACTTCTTTTATGTTACCAGATCATTTCTTGAAAAAATTCTGGTCGTAAAACTAGTTGGCTTACTTTGAAAAGCGTGTGAAGCAGAAAAGATCTCGCTAGAGATTTTAGAAATTCTTAGCACTGTAGTACTGTAGAGATAATTTCCGATTTTTTAATCAAAATTTCTATAGTAGCTATATAAGACGGTACCGCATTGTGTGTACAGTGGCCTAGTATTGAGCATTGAACAGAAGCACATATTCATATTTAGGGAATGGATAAAGTAATGACGTTATTACAAGGTAATCAAGGTGAAATAAAGAGGCAAATTTTTAAATACCGACAAGATGTGTATCTACCGCACGCACATCAACTAGATAATTCGATTAACTTGCCTTTTGGATAGAACCAGAACAAATTGCGGGATGCCCTGCTGAACATTTCATGCTTGCTCAACGCTAGTGATTTGATTGAATGACTAAAGGAATGCGGTTTAACGGACGCCTTGCCCATAAAAATCGTTTTTGCATTCATTTGCTTACCTTTGAAAAGCCAGTTTGTGATTATTTTATCTTATTATTCGTTTCAGAGAATCTTCACTTTTGCATGTGATTTGCTCTTCCTCGTGATAAATGTTTGCAAGTGTCAAAAGTGTTTTACTCACTCACAAAAATGGGAGAGCAAGATGAATGTGACCAGCTTGCCGCAGAAGCTTATATAGCACCGTTTTATGACGGTTTTTCGAGTCCTCCAAAACCGAAGGAAGAATCATTTTTTCTAAATTCTGCGTTCCAACTCCCTCCTCTTCTCTTATGTTCACTGCCGCATTTTCACCTTGGCCAACTGACAAAGCATAATGTGGCTCAGATTGCAAAGTTGAATTCAGTCACACTTCCAGTGAAGTATGCCCCAAGGTTTTATGAAGATCTTTCAAGGCATTACACCTTCTCTCGATTGGGTATTTTAGTTTAGGATTGTATAGAGTAGAACGTTTTCTCCCTGTATATGTTGTAAATTGATAGGTACAACATAACCAGACGACTTTGAAATTCCTGATTCTCGGCTGTGCAAATATATTACTCAATGCTTAACCGTTTATATTTCTGTTGTTTATTCTGCGCAACATTTTCGGCTTTAATGATCTCTTTATACTCTGGTTGATGTAATACAGGCTATGTCGATGATATTATGGTTGGAGCTATATGCTGCCGCGTTCGTTATTTTGAAACGGAAAACTGGCTATATATTATGACTCTTTCAATTTTGGAACCCTACCGAAGATACGGTGTAGGTAGGAGAACTTGTAATAGGAAGGGAGATTTGCTCCCTTCAGGTTGTCAATAAGACACATACATAATTATGTTAGTGTTTAACGATAGGGTTAGCAGTTTTCACAAACACCATCTTAATAGGAATAGATTGTAAAGCAAAATCCACACTTTTGTTAATTACGGAATTGAGATGCGTTATATGCCGTTTCCATATTTTCTATTTGCAGCTAGCCATCTTCTTAGATATATCGTGGGTTTAGCTACTCAACAAGAAGATCTTACTGGAGTTTTTCTCCATGTATGGACCTTGAATGAATCGGCAATAAATTTTTACTTGAAGCATGGTTTTGTGATCGGAGAGTGTATTCGCGACTATTACCACGAACTGACACCCTCGGACTGTTACATTTTGTCGTGCAAGCTCCCTTCCTCGAATTCTACTCCCGCTGGTGGCATTTCCAACTGTAAAGTATACGATGCTACAACGCACAGTACCTTCATTGAAGACGACATGAAATGAAGAAAGTTGTTCGAGCGGTTTCTAGTAATATTCTCTTTTTTTTCAACAATGTTTAATTAAACTTTCCCTCATGAGGAAGCTCTTATACTTTCTGCCCATATTTGAAGAGATTAGAGATTGCATTTTCCCCTTCTCGAACATATAATTGATAAGCCCCGCTGCAACTATTTCAAATGCTTTTCTTGATAAGAATGAGCTGAAGAAGTACAAGGTATTGTATACAAGGCGTTCAAATGCGTCCATATTTATTCAATACGCAACGAAATTCGTGACGGAAAAAAAAGAAAAGACACCTGATAACCCCAATACACAGCATCTTTTTCTTAAATAGGTTAGTAAGGCAATGCTAGGAAATGAAAATGGGATTACAGCATCTAGGATGCAGTCCTATAGAGTGACTTAGATAGGAAGCAGGAATATGAGCATGACCGAAAGCACAAAGAGTATGCTCCCCACAGTTAATAAGAGTATTGAAATCCAGAACGATAAAGCCTGTGACCTAGCGAGGAGTGAAGAGATATATACCATATTAATGTCCTATTTTTAGTAATAATTTTATCGACTTTGATGATCAAACAAATTATAGAGAATCCAATGGAATGATAATTAAATTTTCTTAACATAAGAAAATCAACTTACGTGTTGAGTGCCTTTGCTTTCTTGTTTGACATATCCGTACCATCTATGAGTTTCTGCTGTTGATCTGCCATTCGTGACAGTTGCTGCAATTAATAAGTCATAACTCCTCTTGTTTCTAGTGTTTAGTTTAAGTATGCAATAGTATGTCAGAAATCAATGAATAAGAAATTCAATTCATTTGGTGTGGCTATTGCCAAAACTTACAATATTATCGCTTCGCAAAATGGTGTGATATGCCAGCGCGCTTTTCTTCATTTGCTTTAACATGGGAAGATAAAAAATGGAAATAGGATACTATTGTTGACCACGTATTCGAAATGAAGGCAGTACATATAGTCTTAAAAATCACACGTCAGTTTTTGTATACCTCCGTTAAATGTGCCATTTCTTCCTTGAGGTTTTTTGGGTTCGCAGTGGTAGGCTTTGCAATATCTTTCACAGGCACAACTGCATCTGCTTTCTTGTTCATTACTTTTGGATCTTCGTATACTGCTGCTTTACGGGGTTGCTCCACTTTCGAAAAAGCTTTAGCGGCTCTATCAGAATGGACTAAATTTTGGATTTTTTCACTATCGGTTTGATGCAATGAGACTATTTTTGAAGATTTTTTTTTTGCTAACTCGCGATCATATTCCTCTGCCCAAGTATATATCATTTCATCTGTGAGTTCCAAATCTGGTGGCCGATCGACATCTACATTTTGGTTTACCGCAAAGTCAACGCTTTCATTGTGTTCGCACCCATCTAAAAGGGGTGACAGCTTTTGAGATGTATTAGCAATTGCATTTCCAATTTGGGAAGAAATACAACAAAGCCTAGCCTCGATTTCAGTAACATCATTGTCTACAGCAAATTCTGAAGGGCCTAGCAAGCAAAAATAATACAAGATACTTTTCACCACAATTCTCCTGCTTCTACTCGCAAAATTCTTCAACAGCATATTGAAATAGAATTTAATCAACGTAACAAGTACGCACCTTTTCCGCATGTCATGACATAGTTGGTCAATAGAACATTGAATTCTTCCACAAACTGCTCAAATTATGCATAATCAAAGTTATTGTGTAGATTACTGGCGATTTATTATAAGAATTGATTAATAACAAGATACGAAAAGCAAAAATTCTCTATATAATTGAAGAAAAATCGCGGAAATGGTGCTTTCCGAAAAAAGTAAACTTTTCAATATGGTACTATTTTCTAGCCGGCTAATATTTTCATCCTAATGCATTGCGCGTCAATTAGGGAGATAAGAGCGAAATGAGCAAATTGATCGTGTCTCGTTGCGTTTTTCTATTTGATAAGTGGAGGACATACCGCATTTATCCTAGCTTTCCAAATATCCACCTCCACTGCCGAAGGATCTTTTAGTGGGGTTTCCAGTATATGCTCGATCTTTCGCAGATATCTCTCCAGTGTCCATTTCATTCGTAACTGCATTGCGGAGAGTTTGCTTGACAACTTTAAAAAGGTTCCGTTGAAAATATCTCGCGCATTTTTTTTGAAATATTATACAGAAAAGAACACGACCTTTTCTATAAAAGCTATTGTTTAGAGGAAAAAAACATTGTAGCATAAGTTCGGTCCGGAGAGTACTTGCTGTAGTTTGAAGCCATGTCAGTAGGGGTACGAGAAAATTGTTACCCCTGCATGTTAGCATATACAGATAAACGATCATCCAAACAGTGAAGAGATAGAAAGAGAAAGTGACTTTGCGTCCAGCAACTAAATGGGCCTTAAATTTGACCATCCAATAGAATTATTCAATTTAACCGAGCTGGCTAGGAATGCAAAAGTTTTTAGGAAGGCCAGCTACTTCGTGCATAAGTAGAGAAAGTATGCAGGCGCCTCGGCGTCATCTCACCAACAGAGAGTCTTTTCCCGACTGTTAGTGGCGATTTTTTTGTGTTGTGATACGAATTTCGTTATATAATTTCATCATTGTTATTGGAGGAAATAATAGATTCAATTCGGCAAATGCAACAAATCCAAATCTTTATCGTGAAGAGCCCTTACCTATTCTGCGACAATGAATATACAGCCTTCGATGAAAAATGTTGCGCCTATCTAAAGGAGAGCGAACTTATATTAAACGGAGGGTTCTGAAAGTTTTAATTTCAACTGAGAAATTTCCACTGGTTCAATTTAAGGCCTTAATCAGATTAATTTATGACAAAAGCATATTCACTTAGGATTCCATCGATGGAGTGCGACTTTTGATGGGTCACATCCATATCTTACTAGGATAAATCAAATTGAGACAGCGTTAAGAGGCATTTTTAAAAAGAGCTGTTTCCGTTAAAGAATGAAAGAGTAAAAGCAAAGAAGATACATCAACGCAAGATGCACTACAAGAAAAACGTTCAACAGGTTACAACACGAACCGCACGTAAAAGGTTCAAGTAAATACGTTTGACGTTACATTTCATGTTATTACTACAGAATGTTGCACATCTTTCTTTGCTGCCTGTTTATCCTAAAAAGCGCCATCCTATTGCAAATGCCATCGTATCATGCAAAGCGCACCAACGAAATATGGATTGATCCAAGCTAACAAAAGCATTAAGAAAACTACAGCCAGTAAATATGTTCTATTTCTTTCCAATCATATATCATCAACCAACTGGCATTGGAGTCTTCTAAAAAAGAGGGTCCGTTTTTTTAGGAAAATACAGATATATAAGAAATGTAGCCTAATTGTTTTAAAGAATCATCCGTATTAATCACTTCAGTTAATCTAGAAGGGCTTGGCAGAAGCACTTTGGTAGATCGGAAAGTTAGGGTTTGTACTTTGATCGTGACCATTTCTTTGTGAATGGCTACTGCCCAATAGAGCACCGGCCGCTAATAGAAACGTTGAACCCGCATCCATTTCTCGCATGCCGTCATTTGCAGAGCCATTCATATGACCACTGTAGTCTATTGGAGGAGAGAAATAATTCGTGCCATAATTTTGATTAGGATCCGATGTATTACTGGAATTTAGCCCCTGATATAATCGTAGAAATTCTGCATCCACTTTCGAGTACAAATTCGTCGCAGCTGTATCGGATGCTGTTTGTGATTCAAAAGGATTACCGAATGCACGACCGTAGATGTTACCATTTAAATTCGTATTAACCATATCTATATTTTGAGGAGAAAATGCTCCATTGGAGCCATCATTACTGGTGGAAATGCCAGCTGGGGCCTCCTCCTTCGAATTCCATCCGTAAAAAGAGAGTATCCATTTCCTCCAGCTGGAGAACTGAAACGTGTCCGAGAAATTTGAAAGTAAGTTGTTTCTGTTGGCAAAAAATAAAAACATTCCACAAAATAGTATGCTAAATCCAGTAAATAATCCAAGATGGTTATTTACCATATCCATTGGCCATAAATTAGTGAGAGCAGAATGTAGTGAGGAGGAATAAAACTGAGGTGTCATAAGAGCATGATTCATTGGATAAGATAGGGACTCATCAGATTTAGTGGGAGAGGTCCAATTGAAGTCATTGACAAGGGTTCGGCATGATTGACTTAGCTTTGCACAATCATCAAGTAGCTCCTGCAATTTCTTATGCGAGGCAGGATCTCTAGGAAGTCTGTTCTTAAACTGATGTTTCCATTTTTCATAATTTCTTTCCCATAAAATGCATCGTGAATGGGTTCGTAAACTTGGGTTTCCTAAAGAATCCCATAAATTGAGCAGAAGTAGCCGAGAATATTCCGAATGGTTATAGCCTTTATCTGCTGTATCAGAAGGGAATACTGCAGAGCTGTGAGCCCATTTCTTGGTCCTGGAGTAAGAGAGCAATTTAGCATTGAATGAGTGCATCAAGTTTTGCCATCCATTTAACATTTGTAAAAGAAAAGGGGCACTAGGATTCCAGGGTGACCGAGTAAATGGCGTTTCAGTTGCTTCATTTAGAGATACTCGTGATGACTGTTGCGCCAGCGGTAGTTCTCGCACGTAATTGAGCATTGAAGCAAAAATGTTCGATGTGTCGGAACCTGTTCCATGATCTGTCGATGAAGCGAAAAAATTCATTTTATTTTCAGAGGCCATAGCATGGTCAGTCGTCACCAAGCTCGGAAGAACAAAAGTTTCTGCTTTATTTCTGATGCTCTCCAGCTTACGCCAATGCACAACGCGGTGCGTACACACTAACACAGACCGATAAAATTGTAGATGGCTACGAACTTTTTGAAGATACCCTATAAGCTTCTGATCATCATAACCAAATGGTAACCAAGGATTATTTGATCCATCTAAGGTAAAAAAGCATTGCTTGAACTCTTTTGTCTGATACAAAAGTGACAAAATAGAAACACTTATTCCGACAAATTCTCTAATACTTTGCTCATTATCGGAAATAAGGTCAGTTTGAATCATTATATGATGCATCCTTTCCACTATATCAGCCAGAAGGGAATAATAATGAAAGTTTGCACAATGGCCAACAGGTGCGGCAGTAAACGAAACAGAAGAATTAAAAGCATCCTGCTGCTGCTTGTCTCTCATAGAAATTTCTGGAAGCAATATCGCATCGGAAGTTTTAGGTGTAGCAGGCACTGGAGAAAGAGATGAGAGATTACCCCGCCTGGCTTGTATTAGATGATCATGCATCTTTACCAGCAGCATCCTGTGAAAGGCAGGAGATTCGATTTGGCATACTTCGGCAAATCTCGAAACATTTCTATAGAACTCAAGACGATGTCGCTGAAGATTTTCATTTCTTTGCGACAGAAAATGATATATCCATACAATAGAATAAGGAAAATATGATAGGGGGTTATCTCCATTCGAGATAGACACTCCGGCTGCCGCTCCTACTCCCACATACGATGGAATTCGAAAAAAGATACGAAACCAACCCATATCACTACTTGTCCTTATTCGATCCGTCACGCCGGATGAACCAACGCAATAGAATAAAAATAAAACCTATGCATTGGATAACTTATTTAGCTTGGGTCTTTATAGGATATAAGAAACATGACGTTCAACATTATTCAATTTTCCCAGCAACAAATGTAGCCACAAGTTTGGTAGCAAATTGAAAGATGTATACCCGTGTTGTCAGTGCATTCCGAGAGGATCCAAAGATACAGCAGATAACTAATTCTCAATAAAAGTTAAAGCGTACAAACGCCAGAGGATGGCAAAAATGTGTCCAACGTAAGAATAACAAGAAAAGTATACTATTTTTAGGTTTCTTCAAATCAGAAGAGAGTATTCGGATAAAGGCTACAAGCAATGAACTTGTTAAATCCAATGCAAAAAACTTCAAGGTTGTTATAAAGGAATGTATACGGCAAAATTCGAATCGCTTCATAGGATAATTCCAACTAAAAGTAGTTTTCAAATTGCTCTTTCGACAACGGCAGCAGGTACAAATAGCAGTCTGCGATAAGCATCCAAAGAGCGCAAAAATGCATTTTTTTTATAAATGTAAATGACAGATCTTTAAGGAAATTCGTGCCATTGGGATCTCCCACGCAATGACAGCGATAGACAATCAATTTCACAAGTGCCGAGATGCCGGAAAATTCAGCAACAAAACATAAAGCAGATTGATCGTAAGCCCTATTTGCTCATAAAAAGCTCGAGGTGTTCTATCTCGCAGGAGTAAATGAGTAGCAAAAGAATAACGTGTTCTCTTTTATCAAATTAACCCTACGTCGTATCAAAGCATGCTAGCTACTCTGTTAATTCATTTTATAGGCACTGCAACAGCAAACCTGGCACACATTTACCACGAACCAGTTTTCCACTTGAAGTCATTGATAGGCCAGCATTCGGGTCGACTGAGAACAAAGTTGCACCGGCTGAAAACTACTTCCTGTGACCATTCTTAACTTACAAACAAATCATACGAAAATTAAAATTGTAGAGTACATTGATGCACTGATTTCATGATCTGATCTCAATTTGCTCTTAACTATTATATGTTTCTATGTTATTTAAAATTGTTTTAAAGCACTTTTCATGCGTTACGATACACTGAAATTGCGGTAATAAAATAAATACATTTCTACGTGCGATGAGGAAGTAAATTTTTGTTTGAAGGTTTCATTGTTCCATACATGACATTGAAAACAATATAATAGTACAGTTGAAAAATAGAGCCTAAATGATTTGAATTCTTTTGAATGAATTAATTTAACAGAATTTATTTATTCTCCTTTTTTCAAATTCTCATTTTCGGGAAAATTTGTAACAAGTGGATATGTAGCGTACGTAGATAGTTAAGATAGAAGAATGATAATCAAGATTAGTTTAAGTAATTGCAATTTGAACGATAGAAGTAATGTCTAGGTTACGTAAGTAATGTCTAAGTTAAGTAATTAATGCCTAGATTAAGTATCGTGAGTAAGTAATGCAGGAATAGGAGTGAAAAAATATTATGATATGTGTCAGAATTAATTAGTATTCATACGGGAAGTAATTGCGAAAATAGTAGCAGAAGTAGAATTTGCGGAATGGTCCTATTAGTATTGGAAAGTAGAGTACGAGTCGACTAGGTCTGTATTTGAATGCGCACAAATGCAACCGACGTTTGACGAGCGACCAAGAACATTCATAACTAACAGGCGTAGAAGTAAATGCAGAATCGGAACTGGAGGAGGAGTGAGTTGGATTAAATCTTTTTAAGTCTAGTCTTTTCTACTATAAAATTAGGCAAAGATATATGTTGGATTTCAACAATTTTATAATAACTTATCTTCGCATGTTTCATCTTTCAATATTCCCTTGCTTAAATATTACCAAACATTTATATTTACCTGTTCTTAAAGTTCTCCGTTGCTTGTTGGAATTGTTTGCCGTAAGTTCTGTTCAATTGCTTATTTATTGCAGTACGTAAAAATCAACTCTCACATAAACCTAAGAGCTTATTTCTATCACTCGCTCATTCTAGGTCACTTCGGCAATCGAAAATTTCTTCATCTTAACAAAATTAATGTATTGTGAACGTGGCGTTTTCCGTGAGTTGCTCGTACTAGAATTAGTCACGTTCTGCCAGTCGTGTGCTATAAACTTCGGCAAGATCACAAGATGAGCATTCACCAAATATTTAATATTTTTTAAGAAGAAAACTTTCAGATTTGTAGAGTTTCTACTGTGCCCTTTGATGTGAAAGACAATTGTTCGACAATAACGATAAATGATTAATTATATTTTAAGAGGTTTTATCAAGTATACCCTCACAAAAGCTTATTGATCGTCGTAGAAACAAATTACTATCTAATTCAAAGAATCAAAATGAGTTTGCAAAAGAATGAAATTATATTTTCCAACAAAAACGCATTTAAAGTAGAAATGGACTACGTCATCGGCCTTGAATGTAAAAATACAAAGAGTAACGAGAAATCTTATGCAATTGGCAAATATATCAATTCATAAGGCTTAATCTATCACAGTTATACAGCTTACGAAAACTAAAGCGGCAGCAATGAGTATTGATCCTATCTTCAATCTCTCTAAAAACTTATAGGTTAAACAAAGCCACGTAACGTGGCGTATATAATAAGCATTCTTTGAGCTCAAAAAGTAAGAAAACTCGCAATTTTTTGCACTGAATCATTCAGTATGTCTTTAGGTTACACACTCATCGTGTTCCTCCCCTTTGAATAAATCATCGGCAATCCATACAATTCGATATATTCAATTATCAATAACATCACATAATTCTTCAGCGATAATCAAGCAAAAAGCCAAAGTATAATTCAGTTTTTTTCTTTCTTTTGTAGCGGATTTGTTATTCCAAGTGGGTTGAATCAAAGAATCATTTATTATGGTTATTGTTTGCTACTCGTAGCGTATGTGTTGCTTTTTCTTGGAATTTGCTCCCATGCAAATCCACGCAATTACAACATTCTTCTTAATCGCATCTCCACTGTATGAACAGCCTGGAGAGGTATCGTTTGGGACAGCACGCCATTTTATACGCAGCAGTAACAACATTTTTTCCCTGAAGAAGCATTGATTTGTGTAGAGTGGTGCCGTCATATTCTCTTCAGTCTTTACTATGTTTGTAGTCGCTAAAACGCTGAAACCTCCAGATTTCTTTTATTAGGAGTAATTGTCACTTCAAGGAAAGACAAGGAGGAAAACACGATTTAATTGGCCTCCAATTGCTACTATTGATTACCTGCAAATTGTCGTTGGCAGAATCGGGCGCGTGCAATGGCTGCGTACAGTCGTCTAGCCGGAGAGCACATTTGAATTGAATGTCCCCCAACGCGCCGCACCGTAAAAAGAGCAAGCCTATATAGAGAGCAAGATGGATTTTACTGGTTGAACAGTACCAGAAATGTGGGCGGTAGGAACGAGGCTAAATCCCTTCTCCCTTTTGATACCTATAAACCGTGAAGGGGAACCACGCTTGGTTTTGTCCTCACCAAATTAACAAAAACATTTTTCATGGTACTAACAAAGCTGACAAGGTTTCCGCTTTGTGCTTTCTTATTTTTTTTCTTTTTTTCTTTTTCCTGTGCTTTTTTTTTCTGTTTTTTTTTGTCTTTTTCTTTTTGTGTGTTTTTTTTCTTTTTCTTTTCTGCTCCTAAGCTTCCCGAGTGAAAAAGCAAATGAAATGAATTTTGGTAAAGAAAAGAGTGTTAAACGCATTCTTCCAACTCTTTTCTTTTGAGGGATTGTACTGTCGAAATGCAGCGCGATTGATTTCGTGTAGTGCTGCGCTTAAGTAAGAATTTTCTCATGATATGTTTCATGGTAACTGCCGTAAAAGACTTCTGCTCTCCCATTTTTGTTAATTTCGGAATTTGGAAAGCTGTCAGCGAAATTCTTTAAATGTGTATATAATGCATATAAGTTTCTCTTTTTATTTAGCGATGACATTTTATTCCTTAGTTACAACTTCTTTAAGCCTACTCCGTGATTATTCAATAACATGGTAAAGGAAACGCGTTATCGTTCGGAGTTTCGTTTAATCAGTAAAATTGCTGCCTATGATATGATGAAAAGGCAACGTAAACATCATTCATAGTGATGATATTTATTGGAAATAATAAAAGTGAGAACACTGTTGATGTTTGATTCACACATAGTTTGAGAGCTTCCAAACTGCTTGAATTGGAAATGTAATGTAGATGAACATACTCGTTTAACTTGCTTGCCCTCTTAATACTTAAAAAGTATTTTATTGGCTATTGAAAATTTACTACCTCAATTACGGCTGGTGGCCCGATAGTAAATATTGTAAGTAGCTAGATGGCTCCAATTAGGTTGCATAATTAATGATTTGGATGTTATTGATGTTATGATTAAATTTTTTACCCTTATTTTTGAGATGACATGTAGTATTATGTGGTCATTGTGCGTATTTTATACCGCTCAAGCAACAATTTATTTCTGTATCAGGAAATTTCAAAAGTGAAAATACTACTTAAAATAATGAATGAATTTTCTTTTTATCCTAATTTTTTCTCTTTCTGCTAATGAAAATTATGCAGGTATTTGTTTATTTTGAATACAGGAGTGACCATTCAAATATTTGTTTCGTTGGAAAATTGTATAATTTTTGTCTCAAAAACATTTTTTTAGTTTAGTTGTACATACGCGCTAGTTTAAAGTTTGCCAAATGGCGGAATTTGATCCTAATTTTTCCGCACTTGATCAAGATTCGGTCTTGGACATATATACTGTATTTTCCATATTAAACTGCCATTTTGAAAAGGAGAGACTAGCAAGGGTTAAAAATTCAATGCAGCTTGAAATACATGAGAATTGTAATAAAACGTCGGATGAATGTACCATGATGGTCTACGTATCATGGGTACCGAAGGATGCGCGATGCAGATATATGAAGACCTTGCCTAAGAATGAATTACAGCGTGAAAAAATTCCGGCATACCTTCATGCTAAAATGAAGGTGTTCATAATTCATTATTTACGTTTATCCTTGGTGGAAATCCTATAAAATGTTTTGGTTTTAGCCAAAGTATAGATGCTTCCCATATCTTTTCCTTGTTTTCAATGTTATCACTGGGTCGTCATCAATATTTATTATTATCAAGCTTTCTTTCGATTTTTGTTGTTAAATCTCAGATGTTTGAGGTGTTGAATCGTTTGGGTTTCGTTGATATCGATACAATACTTTTTCACCCTCCTAGAGGATCTCATATAAAAATCAAATTTTCTTCGTAAGAACTTTGTTTCATTATGTTGCCTTTCATTTGCTGAGCAAAAAATCATTATGGAAACTGTTGCATTCTTTGTACGTAGCTTTAGAGCTTGTATGCTCGCTTTTCAATAATGCTTTTCGCATTTTCGTTTCTGCTACCTTTTGTTTAGTCTTGATTGTATTGATGCGTTTCTTCGACGATATCAAATGACACCGGAAAGATGGAAGGATGATATGTTCCAGGAATTCAATATTCCATCAAAAAGTGCTGAATCGGTGCGTGATTTGCGTATTGAACGTGCTATGTATAAAAAGAGACCCATTGATAAAATAGCGCAATTTCCTATCTAATACTATTTTAATATCGTAATATCATTTTTATGAAATGCTCAGCTATATTGTCGATTCGCTAGTGAATTGTATTTTAGGCTGTTATGCGTTTCCCAAAATATTGAGCGTTATCAAATAGTAAGTAGTAGAAAGTGTGCGCTTTAGATGACATGAGGATCGTTTTTTTTTTTTGAATCAATATTAATTTGTTTTTAACTGCTTAGTGAATTTAGTTTCTTTTGATGTATTAATGTTGCAACAATAAACGTTTGTGCTCGAATTTTTTTGATTGCACGCGTTATACTGATCTGGTTCATTATTTTTTGTTTAATATGTCCTATACATTTATGATTTTTTTTTCACAATGGAAAGTAATAACTTTAAATGTGTATTTAGAGTACTGTTTTGATGTTTTGTTTGGGAATTTGTTTCTACCCGTTTCTGTAACTTCAAATGAAGTAGAGACTGCAGCAATTTTTGGTTCTGGTCTTGCATAAATAGTGATTTAGTCATAGCATATTTGTAATCTTTGAAAGTAGTTTTGCTATATTTTCTAGTCCATCAATAGGAAGAACAATGCCGTATTTTTTAGTGCTTATTCAAGGCTACTTCGTTCTTGCAAAAACATGCAGTAATGCTGCACTTCATCAAAAATTAAAAATAGTGGAGTTTGTGCTGCTTTAAGAAACGTGTTTTTTCCCGTTATACGGCGGAAGTATTATTATTCTGTCTATTTTTGAATGTAATTAATCATAATTCTTTTACCCTGTAGTTAAATCCATTTTTTCAGCGCTATTTGTGAGTGGACTTTGAAAGGGATTCTTCTATATATTGTTTTGCGAGGAAATAATAGCAAAAGCTTGCAAATTCTCCATATGGCTACTTTTTACATGTGCTTAATCAAAGTTAATTTCTCAGTAATTCTGGACAAATAGATGATGATGCAAGTAGTTTCTTTTTTGAACCTTCTTAGAATTCGTTATTTTCTTGGAGAGTACCATTAGATGTTTTATTGGCTCTAACTGCTATTTGAGCGAATTATAGAATTTTATTTTTTTAAAAATATTGCAGGCTTATATGCTAGTTAAAAGTTAGTCGCATGGCAATTTTTGTATGATAATGCATTTTCCCGGGGAGTATTGTTTGAAAGTGATACCTTTCTACCGAAATGTTTGCTTGTCCTTTGCTAAACCCTTTTGATTCAATTTCTAATGTGTATGTGCAACCACTAAATATCGAAGCATACTTAAAGGAAGCAGGCATAGGAATAATTTTATGATTATGACAGCTACATAAGAATAGAATAATCGTGTAGTTATAGGAAATATTTTGTGTTAGATGACTCCGTAATTATGTAATCCGGCAATGGGAATTAATTTGTGTAAGAATTGAGTTAGTGCCCTGATTATTATTCGGCACAGAGAATGAATCGACCGCGTTTAAGCACACGAGAATATAATCGATGCACGACGAGCATGCCTCAGATGCGATATGTGACCGATGAAAGAGAATGAAGAATCTGAAGGAGTTTATATTTGTAAAACATTTTGCTAGATGCTTGCTAACAAGAGCATCTTTCTTTAGATCATTGTTGTGTGACGTATATGTATCTTTAAAATATTTCGTTACAAATCAATTCTCGTCACAGGTTCTTTTATTTCAACTTAGTTACTTTACATTACATAAAACAAGCTCTAATTATATCGTAGGAGCTTCTTTATATAAATGCACAACACAGAAAATCTCAAATAATCTTAACTTTCAGAATGTGGAGTTCAGTACAGAAAATTGTACTTTTGGAGAGGTTTCATTGTGTAAACGGATAATCTTAGTCTGTGTGATTTGTACATTGGAAAGAACTGATAGTATGAGTGCAAGGAAACATGGTATGCAAAGTTGCATTTTAAGGACGGAATAGTTCTTGCATGTATTGATAATAACAATTAAAACCAATTAATTATTCATGTCACCATTACATTTTTAATATTATTGAAGCAGTGATTCAATCTGATTTTTTCTTCAATTCAGCTTACTGGAGTTATCTTTCTAAACAGCATGTAGAGGTTGCAGATTGAAAATGGTTTAATTGTTTTAGTAATGTTGTACGGCTTCATCGAGTTCGCGTTTTCTGTAACGTGTCGGTGAAGTTACGCAAAAAGGGAACCTACAGTATTTTTGAAACCTTCAGTTCATTGTAACAATAAACAGCACAGATGCAACACGCATTATGATAGCTCTCATATATTAAGTTTAAGATGTGAACAAATTTTGGAGACTTTTTCAATGATATTGTATGTGTGCCCTTCCTATCTCTAACTTTTGGAGGGCTATTTGTAGTCGTAGTAGGCAAAGTAAGGTTAACGAATCGTGCAAACAGAAGATGAATTTTGCGGCTTAACTTCCCCCGTTTTTTTTAGTCACTTGCTCTCTCCCGCCGTTACGCACATTGGAGCAATTTTGTTTTCATTACTAAGTAAGAGATTACACATACAAAGTTTTTGATTATGTTCTACGTGGGATAAAGTTTAGCAGGAAGTTTTACAACAATGTGACAATACCCACTTTCTGTAAAATGTACCCACGTTTCCATCTCGTTGGCTTAAAGCAATTGTTGTAGTAGCACCGCCACGTTATTCTGACCATCATGTGGATCTCTACCCGATTGCTTGCACTGAAATTCAAGCAGCCCATTCCATATGGTATTAAGCAGGTTTGAAGGAGTACTTGAAATCACACTAGCACGCTTAAAACATTGCAATTTTGAATGCAGATTTTATAAAAGTTACCGAACTTGTTTCATTCAAGGGAGCTAAATGGCACTGTTTGTGGACAAATAGCTGATTCATGAGCATATCTGTATCAGTCCTTTCACGAGTGATAGTTTTAAACGATGTGCTTGTTACGTTTTCTGTTCTTCAGAGCAGCTCCTATAAGTCAGCGAAGAGGGCAGAGAAGCGGGCGAAGACGTCGGCTTTCAAGTTACGTGTGAGTGTTTAGATTGAAATTGATCAAATAAAACTGCCTTATCCCTTGTGTTGAGAAATTAAATTTTGATATAATAGCATGAATTAAGAATAATTTTTTAATATTTGCTGATGTTTGCATTACAAATTCGTTAGGAAAAGAGCGGTTTAATCTTAGATGGAAAAAATAATATGCTGATGAATCTTCGCCAAAATACTGGAATTAACTGGTATCGGGCAAAGCAAATTTTGAAGCATTTAGAAATGCATATCCACGCCAATCCAGTCGTTACACCACAGCTTCGGCAGAAAATAGTAGATGCTGCCGAAATTGTGAAGCGTGGAGGTTGAAATATCGTAACCACAGTTGATTACGCTGTGCTACACCGTAGTTTTCCACAAAGCGGTTTTACGCATTCAAATGCTTGCGTGTGAGTTTAATTCCTTCATGCGGACGAAGTATCGATCAATTTCACACATGGAATTTTTTACTTTATATTCTATTTGTAAGAGATGTGACAAAAAATGGTTCTTTTCCCTAGAATCCTTTGTACTTTTTTTAAAAAAATTGCGGAAAATATAACAAACGATAATCAGCGCTTTCCCACTTCTCATTGCTAGATACGGCATTGAAAGGAGAGGGATGCTTAACCTTACGATAAATCACATAAAATTGCTTCTCAGCATCAATAAATATGTGTTGCGTAAACTCAAATTGGAATTGCGTAGCTAGGTTAAACTTGAGATACAGCATTGTAGTAGAATGTTAATTGAGCAGGAATACAAGCTCTTTCTATTGCCAAAAAAATGAGAATTTCGAATTGCATCGCTCGAGAACGGAGGTGAATAGGCGAATTTTTGAATGATAGTGGGCGATCCTACAAAAACGGCAAATGCTGAAAAGTGTAATAAACGCTAAGGCAGCCAACTATCTGCACTTCAGAGGAGGGGAAAACAAAGGAAGATTTATGACATCCAAGAGTTGACTTTCACATATTTTTTGATAAAACGGTTAAATATTTCAATTTTGTAGCAGCTGAGATGAATTAAAAGAAACTTGCTCACGGCTGCAGTGTGAGTGTTAGGACACAAACACACATTGAAAAGACAAGTCGGATCCTAAAAAAAAGCTGCATCCACTCAGGGCAGATAGTAGCAACATTTCGTGAGTTGTACGGACTTCGTCATGTAAAATTGCCTATTTATCACGAAAGACTATACGACAAAAAATTAAATGCAAGTAAATTCGCCATGTAGAGAGGCTACAAACGTGCCACTACTAATTTCAAACTGCATTACTATATTCACGGTATAAAAACCATTTCCATATCACTACTCCGATTCATTTTGAAAGAGCATCTGGCGAATCATGGGCTTGCATTGCTCAACAGCCACATTTAGTCGCTCATCGAGAGTATTATCACAGACAATTCGCTTGTCAAGAGACATTAGAAACACGCCACCCGCACTGCAGGCAGTTGATGAAACAAAGAATATCAATAAAATGGCCATGGACACTTCAAAAATATATCTGAAACACATCCGTAGTTACATCCACTAGATAAACGGCGCCTATGCATTTTTTGCAACGTAAAAATCTCAAGAAATTACATCCATCGTGTTAGATAACTCAGGGTATGCTGTAAAATATTTCTCACGCGTGAAAATGCACCAAAGCAACATATATATCAGTTTCACATAATACAGGAATAGCATTCGTTCATTATTTATTTGCATGAAAAACAAACCACGAGGATCCTAAATTGTTAGCTCCAGCAGGTGGGGGTAAAAATTCATTATCAAGTGTAGCTTTAACAGATTTTTGAACACCGGTCTCTGCCAACAATATAGATGAATATCTGCAAGCAGCCTGCATTCGTAAGGGTAAATCCACAGCAAGATGAGTGCAAATTTTAAGTAAATATGAAGGATACATTTCAAACGGGGAGATTATAGTGCTGTACTTTGTAGACACTCAGGATCAAATTTTTTAGTATCCTAGAGTATTTTTAGAGTGCTATAAAAATTATGTGAAATTCTTTAACGCTATAAAAGTAGCAGATAACCACTTATTCCATTCAATCAGGAAATAAACAAATTAACTAATTTGGTTACCTTATGAAGGATGCTTTCAATCATTTTTTTATCCATTTCACGACAACGAACAAGCACTTCGGGCTCAATCAAGCGAAGCATACCCTAAGTGAAAGTTTAACAATAGATAAACATTGGGAATCTATCACTAATAAGTGTGAAAAGATATTTTAACAACAAAATCAACCTAGCCTGGGCAAAACTTTGTAAAGAATATAAATACGGAATTGCACATGAGAAGCAGAAAAATTCCACTTTGCTACAGCAGCATCCAAATGCATTAAAATAAGCAATGCAATTCGAAATAAATGCTCCTAACAGTACCTGAACGATGAATTCTACACAAAGTTCCTTGTATTTAATAGGATCATCCAACAAGTTGGTCAATTTTTTGGTGCAGAGTCTCTGAACTTCCATGAACACTTGATCACGAGCTGCAATCTTTTTTAAACGAGCTTCATTAATAGCCGTTGAACGTGCGCTTTCATTAGAAGTAAAGTAAAAAAATTGCATTACTGACAATTTAAGATCTAAACTTACCATAAAAAGTAAATGTTTCGAAACTCAAGACAAAAAACAGTTTCTGTGCAACGCACATATACTTTGTATGAAAAGAAAAGCGCTACTGAGCCTCCAGAAATAGAAATTGCAAATTATGAAAGCGGAAGTCATAAGAAAATGAAAGGCTAGCAACTCACATTGAACGCTCCGTTTCAAGCTGTTTCATCTTCTTAACAAAATCATTGCGTACTTTATCTTTCATTGTCCGTACAATCTTTAATTTCTCGAGATTGAAATCTTCTAAAGTTTTTGCTTCAATTTCTTGGGCTTTATCTCTTGCTTCATTGAGAATAAAGTTGACCATTTGTTGGATTTGACGATGGGCTTCCTGATCGGTCTGTAGGCAAGAATTTGGATATAATCAGAAGCCAGGTAACATTTATAATGCATACATATAAAGATTCCTTCAACGGAAGAGGTATCAACTATTATCTGCTAAAGGAGCAGCATTAATGAAAATAGAAACCTTAATACACCCATCGAACCACTGCTCCATTTTAATGACACTATTATAGAAAACCAAATGAAATTCATGATACGAAAAGTTTACTTTTTGGAAAAAAATTACAGTTACACACAATAAACGGATGGTTTCCAAGTAGGAGCACGGATTAAATGCAGTCGCGTGCAATTTTTGTTTCAAAACTATTTTGTTATAACACTTTTTATGAGTATCCTATTGTCACTTTTTCTTTTATAATATTGGAAGGAGATTTGTCATTAAAATATCAAAAGGACACCTGCATAACCTAAGACAGTAAGTTAATTCTTTATGGGAACTGTAAATTTTGAGAGGAATGGAAGGTAGCTAAGGTCTCATTGATAGCTCCTTCTTTTGTCCATCTCTAACTCGCAAAGCAGCAAAAAAGACACGACAATTTCACACGAATAAAACATCAAATTCCACATCGAGGAGAGTGACAGAAATTTTTAGCAGAAATGTTCGCACAAAATCGATGAAGCATTTATCACGGTGATATCCTCGTCTCTGTTAAAAAAGCCACAAATCATTTTACGAGTGAGGACTCGCCTCTTTCACGAAATCCGAGAGAAAAGGTGCAAAGAAAATTATAAATCAACCCGAAGTTTTTTAATTAGTATGAATGTAAGCATTGTTTGACATTCAGGAGAAAATGCCGCATTTATCCCTAATCTCTTAGTAAGATGTCACAGAGTAACAAGATCTTTGTGGAGAAAAATGCAGCATTTATCCCTAATCTCTTAATAAGATGTCACAAAGTAACAAGATCTTTGTGTTTAATAAAACAAATTACAATTAAAGGAAACTCCACCTCATCATAAAACAAATATTTTTGAGAGGTTGCTTTCCCTTTCTGCTTCACCAGTGGAGTAAAGTGAGTTCCCTCCCATCAAATCATTGGTCAGGATATTCAAAGTAAAACAGAGTAATAACCCTACGTCAGCAGAAATAAACGTACCAATGCCATTTTTCCTGCTCAAAGGAGAATATATGATAAATCCTTCCACAAAACACGATGACGTTTACACAGCGCTAAAAATTGAAGAGACGGAAGGGAGAAAGCGGATTAGCAGCTAGTTTCCTCCTCTGATTAATTGCTGGAAAGCACGATAGAAAATATTCCTCGAGAGGAGATAGAGAAGCCCAGGCAAAATCGTGCTTTTAATGGTTGAAGAAATATTTACAATTTAACGAGACGATAAGCGGTTTCAATTATACAAGAAAGAAATGTTTCCGTAGGATCTCTGGATGGGTACTCTCGACGGAAAAACAAGAAATTTCACTCTCAGATCGATCGTAATTTTGGGTGCACTCACTGAAGTAGTTGCTACAAATAGCGCTGCAAGGAAATGTTCAAAGCAATTCTTTTCGTGCCCCATATGCTCCGGCAAAGATACTTGGTCTAAACCCGATTGCTTAAGCTGCAACTGGAATGGAATCATGTGAGTCCGCCCATGCTCACTATTCCAGTCAGCTAACGTTTTGCGTTGACGCAAGTTCAATCTTTTTCGCTTATTTTCCAAATTAGCACGGAGAATGCAGCCATTTAAGTTTACGGCTAGTGTAGCACCGTTGCATTATTTATTCTCGGGCAATAGCTAATTACATACGAGCAATATCAAAACACCATTCAGCTTAATGCCAGTACGCACTGGCTTGCTTTTGTTGGTGCACTTAGATTATGGAATATTTAACCTTTTCTACAAATAGCTCTTTTGAGTGGAATTAAGCTAAAAGTAGCATGAGGCCCCTGAATATCTAGGGTCTACAAAAATTAGTACCACTTCACAGATATCGAACATGGATAGGGCGGAGGCAATTTGGAAGCAGCACTAAACCGCAAAAATTAATCTGCCAATCCCTGCGGATATTTTTGAAGACATATCTCTCTCTTCTTAATAGCAATAGCAAACATTAATACAGCATATTAAAGCCAGCATGCTTAATCTATTCTTTTAATGAGATAAAGAGGGATTTTCCTTGCAAAGCTAATGTGAATATGATGCAAAACGACGTACTTTATCAGAAACTGAACACGAAGTTGCACTCAGTGTGTGAACACTCAATGTAACCAAAAAATTTATTGAATCCCTAGTGAATACCTTTTCAAAAAACTCAACTTGATGAGCCAAAAATTTCCAGTTGCATGAAAGATATAACGATTTAGCTGTCTTGGGAACCTTTGATAGTTATAGATGGGTTAGATTCATATTAAAGTTTTTGTAAAATATGAAATTAGAGTAATCTTCTTTTTTGTGCATTTTATGCAAAACAAGTACCTTCTTCCTACAGAAACCTACCAATAATAAGAAATAACTAACATTTTCTTATTCAACTTGTATGCACTTTTTCTAACTAGCATTTACAATTTATAGACATAATTACATCATGAAGAGTGCCATCGGATATAAAGATACTTTCAAACAAACCGTGCGGAAAAAGCTCAAAAATATTTAAAGCAAATCCTCATTGAAAAACGGATATAGAGCTTCCTCGATTAAAAATTCCTCACAATTCCAAAGACTGCAACAGCAATTTCTCAATACCGATTTTTAAATTTCATTAGATAATACAAGCTACCGGTAAATATCTCTAAGAAAAAATGCATGTAAATCTACTTAAATAATTTATAATTATTGAGAAATGAAGAGTAGGCTTGATATATCGCATAATGCATAGCACCTCAATATTTCTATAAAAACGGGACTAAAAAATGTAATCGTTTTCCTGCTTTAAAAACTAAATGTTATCTTAGTACATCTTTCGTTCGAAAGACCGAATGACTCATCGATTTTTTCTACATTGCAATTCCTGAAATAGCTAAAGAATTATGAATGATCATAACACCTCCATTTCGATGGAATAATTAAAATTGCATCGCTCCACTTACGAAATTGAAACAACACATATTTTCATGGAGTATAAATTCCAAACTTATCTTCAATTCAGCCTTACAATTACTATCTTCAACTAGTGCCATCAAAAAAAAGTATACGCATTGTGTTTCGTTGATGAAATAATCCAATCAAATTTCAACGGCTGGTCATTTGATGTTCAAGGTTAGCACGCAACTTTTCTATACTGTTGCTTGAAGAAATATGGAAACATGTTGTATTCTGTTGCGGTAGGATATATTTATTCTCTAATTAAATTGATACTGTTTGAGTTAAGATGCGTTATGAAACGATTTTTTGTGGAGAACAATTTTGCTTTGTCACATGAGCAAAAATCCGCCTTTTCAAAGAAAACAACCGCTATTTTTAATGTAAGGACCATCTTCCGTATTTAAAATGAGACTACTAATAAAATTATAGGCACTCAACTAAGAAAATCTTCTTTCACATTGAAAATATTAGAATCACACAATGCCTGCGGCCGCGATTTGTCGATGCCGTTGCTGCTTCAGAACGCGAGCCTGAATTAGAAGTAGATGCACACACAAAAATAGTACCTTATGTACAAGATCATTGGAGAAACACGTTTAAAAACATTTTCAATATTCCGTTTACAAAACAAAAAAGGGGGTGTTCAGAAAAGGGAACAGGATGATATAAAAGGAAATGTAACTCAATCGCATCATTCCATGGGCAAGCAAAAGTTATCTACCTCTAAATCTTCATCTTCTCCCGTAGTGCTACTAGCGCGACGAGAGCGTTTCTTTCTTCTATTTGAAAATGTGTGATTTCCCTCAACTTCTCCATTCATAGCATAGTACAAATCCAAGGAGCCGTCTAATTGGATACTCTAAAGTAGAAACAAAATTATGAGCGGAGATAATTCTTACAAAGCAGAAAGAAACCAAAATAACGAGGAATTTATCGGCATTCGTTACCCTTTCATTTCCGCAAATTGAATGAAATGAAGAATCCATATTTTATCCATAAATGCAAATGGTTCCAAATAAGTACCTTTTTTGAAGCAGAAGCATCACTGAGTTTCTGCTTTGATTTCAAAAGCAGATTTTCCTTTTGCATTTTTTCAAGTCTTCGTCGCTCGCGTTGAACTTTTCCTATTCATATGAGGATGGATTTTTATTCATTTTGATGATGCTCCTTAATAAACTGTCTTTAGGGGTGTTTGCACAAAATTTCACTTAAGTCTTACTTCCTCATGGAATGAAAAATGAAATAAAAAAGCAAACTGTGCAAAAATAATGACTGAACACCTATTTTTTACAGAATCTTTTCATCATTCCAACAGTTTTCAGCAAATAGGGATTGGCATGTGTTTCATCTATTTGATCTTTACTTCCCATCAAACATGCCAATTTCTTTCCTCACTGTATCCACTAGTTTATCTTCTATTTTACTGACCCCTTACCTCTTTCTTATAGGAATTCTTGAGTCTCTTATGCTTTTTCAAAGGCATTTCAAATACAAGAAATATATATAAACGAATCAAAGTCTCTAACCACGAATGTTAAAATAGAGTAAACTTTAATAGTAAACTTTTTTTATTTATTACCTCGACTATATGTTTTCATTTTCATCTTTTTAGTATGAACGGCAACCTCTGCTCGTGTGTTATCCTTATTCATAGTATATCCCATCTTCAAAGCATATTTTTGTTTTCTCTCATTCTGCAAAAAATCAAAAAATATAGGTTTCTCATAAGTATCAACCCTCCTCATTCGTTCCACCTATTTTTATTCCCCATATATAAAGAATACGCTGCTGCCTCTCCAAATTTCCCCGCATTTTCATTCAGCCCTCCAATCTCTCTGTGCATTTTTCCTTCTTCAGAACTCCCCTAATTTCCAGTATAAATAAGAAAACTCCAGAGTTGAGAGAGAGATAGGAGAAAGTTGAGAAAGAGGTGAGAGATGGGAGAGAGTTGAGAGAGAGAGAGGTGGGAGAGAGATGAGAAAGCTGAGAGAGAGAGATGGGAGAGAGATGAGAGAGACAGAGAGTTGAGAGAGATGAGAAAGTTGAGAGAGTTGAGAGAAAGTTGAGAGAGAGTTGAGAGAGAGTTGAGAGAGAGTTGAGAGAGATGAGAGAGAGGAGAGAAAGAGAGTTAAGAAACAGAGTTAAAAGAGATGACTTTCTCCAAAATGAATTATACGCACGAAAATTAACAGAAAAAACAGTCAAATGAGTACAGTAGAATACTTTCTTTAGCTCTATACATACTCTTCTGAGTACAACAGCTTCAAAAGTATATCACTATCTCTGCCCCCCTAATGCACTCCCTCCTTCCCTTTCCCTATATTAAAATCTCCTCAAAACTTTAAATCTCTTTTGTATAAACATGCCTCTAGAATCCATTCGCATAATCGCATTTCTTTTGCTCCATTCTATCAGAGTAACTTCTCTATCCTTTTTAAAGCATTTTTTATCCCAATTCTTGTTTCCTTAAGTTTCGTTTCATCCTATTCAATAATTTTATGTTTCTAATCCCTCTCTTACTTTCTCACACACATCTCTTTCCCCCTCGAGAAGGCACATTTCTTTAAAATGTTAAACGCTCTCCTCCCTCCCTCCCCCCTCGCTGTGTTCCCCATTTCTTCTGTTTTATCTATTTCTATAGAGTCTTTAAATTCCTTCCTTCTTGGCCTACGTAGAGCTTGAGAGCGCGTTGATCTTCCACAGCAAATTCAACAATAGGACACTTCAACTTTCCAAAAAATGTGGGATTATTATTTAGCTTTCTTAATACAGTTAAAGCTTGTGGATGCGATTGAAATTCAGCAAAAGCAAAACCTTTGGAGCGACGCATTTGAGAGGATCCAACGGTGGAAGATACTCGCCGATCGGCATCTCGAATGATTTGTAGAGAGATCAAATTTTCCTCTATAGAGCGTTTCTTTCCCTTCAGAGGAGGAGAAGTTGCCATCTCTGAAACATCTTCCTTCAATATGGAATAAATAGCGCGTCGTAACGTATTGGCATCCACCCAAAGTGGGAGATTATGGATGGATAAACCTATACGTTGAGGATAGCATAAGAAGAATTCAATGATAAAAACAAGATCTCTAGTAGACTTGAAGTTACAGGAGAAAAGAGAGGGGGGAGGAAATCTGTATGGGATGTTTTTAGGGTATGAAATTCTTTCTTATAAACGGAGAGAGTAGAGTCTTGAATTAAATCTTTATTATTGAAAAGGGATGAAGAATTTCTTTCTTTTTTTCTACTGATACCATAGAAAGAGAGAGAGAGAGAGAGAGAGAGAGAGGGAGAGAGAGATGTACAGATATTCTTCCTTTACATACTAAATAAAACATACGAGATGGATGATATTTCAATTCTTAATGTATTTGCAAATATATATATATATCATAAAAATTAAAGGAAAAAAATGTGGATAATGAAACTCTCCCAATCTCATAATCAGAGAGTTTCTCTCTCTCTCTACTCTCTCTCTCTCTCAATTCTCTACTCTCTCTCTCTCCCCCCCCCTCTCTCTCTCTCTCTCTCTTCATATTTCTACACAAGTAGAATACTCCTTCTTTGAAAATATAAATAATATTTTGAATCAAAAAAAGATTATAAATAGTTCCTTCTTTCTCATTTTTCAACCATTTCATTAAAAATGATTTTAAAATTTTAGGAAATAACGAAAAGTTTCTCACGTTTTTCATTTATAAAAGTATTTGGATTATTCAATTTAATTCGTTTTTCCTTTTCCAATGCTTTTCTTCGTTTCAAATCTCCAGGAGAAAAAGAATTCATTTTTTCATCAGAGAGATCTATTCTACCTTCTTGTGATAAGAAAAGTTGTCTATCCTTTTTCTGAGATGTTTTTCTAACAGGAGAGAAAAAGAGAGAAAAGAAGAGAAATAATTTAAAAAAGAGAAATATTAGAAATATCTCTACATCCATATCCTAAAAATACTAATCTATCGAATGAAGAATATCTTGAAAAATAATATCATAAAAGAGAGAATAGAATGTGTTTTGTAGTATATACTATACTTCTCATAGTTTATTCCATTGAGTAGGATTTTGTAATTTTTATTAGTATTTGAAATACTCTATCTATTTTTCTATATAAATCTCCATTTAATTCATATCTTATATATTTAAAAAATGTATATAAAAAAGAAATCTTCATAAATTTTTCATAACATTTCTCTACTTCTCTATTTCTAACATACAATTCTGAAGTTATTTTTGATTTTTGTAAATCCTTCACTTCATCTCGTCTTATAGCCAAAGCAAGATAAATACGTCTTCCTTTAAATTCCATTCCAATTCCTTCCATTGGTAAATCCATTGGCTTTTTATTTTTAGTTTTTGGTAGAGAATGCGTTAATTCTGTAATATTTTGATTCACAGTTTCTTCAAATTGCAAGGCCTATTAAAAAACAAAAATTCCAACTTGTGAAAATATTAAGAAATTAGAAAAAATATTCTTTAATAATGCAATTTTTTCTATAATCTCTCTTAATAATAAAAAATATAAATAAATTTTTTTTTAATTTAGAAATCATTTTCATTTTCTCTTTATATTTTTTTAAATTTAGAAATATAAAATATTTTCATTTTCTCTTAATATTTTTTATTATATTTTTTTTTTACTTTTTCAGCAGAATCTGCCATTGCAAATTTCACAAAACCAACACCTGTTGGGATGTTTTGTTGAGATTTTACAAATTTCATATAAATAATTCTCCCAAATCGATTTTGAAAACATTCTTTCAATTCTTCTTCAGTAGCATCAAAAGGAATATTTCGTAGAATAAGAGTTTTCATTTGATCCACATCTCTCTGAAAAATATAATATAATATAATTCCTTCTTTTGATTTGAATAAAATGGATACATTCAAACTCTCTTGATATATATTTCTACATTTCTCATAAAATATATACATTCTAATGATTTTTAAAACATTCTTCTTCTATCTTGACGTACATGGATATGTTTTACTTTCTTATTAGGAGGAGAAACAACCAAATCCTCCTCAGATGCAATTTTTTCATCCAATTTTCCTTTAGAAAGATGTTTCTCTGTGAATCCATCGTTCTTTTCAGTGGAGATTTTTCGTTTTTTTAATGCCTCTGGAGGTGTGAGTGGATTTTCTTTTATATTTTTCTGTGCTGTCTCTACAGCTAATTCTTGTGTTTCCTTTATAACATCTTTTCCAGTCAAAGAATTTGATAAACTGTCTGAACTTTGATGGATTTCTTCTACTGATGAAAGTACTTTACTCACAGATTTGAATACACGTGCATCCACAGACCAATCCACAGCCATTGGCCTTCCTGTAGAAATTAGAAGAATGAGAGAGAGAAGGATGAGAGAGAAGGATGGGAGAGAGAGAGAGAGAAGGATGAGAGAGAGAGAGAGAAGGATGAGAGAGAGAGAGAGAGAGAGAGAGAGAGAGAGAGACAGAAGGATGAGAGAGAGAAGGATGGGAGAGAGAGAGACAGATTGGAGAGAGAGAGAAGGATGGGAGAGAGAGAAAAAGAAAGAAGAAGAAAATAAAACTTGAGAATCTTCTATAAAAAAAGAGAAATACAAGAAAAATAACTTCTTTAAAGTGTGTTTACAACGAAAAGAAATACTCTCAAAAAAAAAAGAAAGATAAATATAAAAAAGATTATATTTTCTTATTAAATAGTGTTTGTATACTTATGCAAAGAAAATAACTAAAAAGGTGATTCCATTGTAAAAAAATAATTTAGAAATCCTCCATTACCAAATAAAGTTTTTCCATTCTGAAGCTCTCTGGCTTTGGCTGCTTCTTCACGTGTAGAGAATTGCAAAAATCCAAAGCCTCTACATTAGAAAGTATTCCATATAAAAAATAATTTACAAAAAGAGGTGATAAACAAATATTTAAATTAAAAAACAAATTATAGAAACAAAGAGAAGAGAAGTGAGAAAAAATTCTCCTCTAGACGTTTCTCATAGTCTTTGAAAGCTCATCGTTGCCTTTAAAATGAAATTTTTCTTTCCTCAAAAAATTTCTTCTTCAATATATTCTTCCTCTTTGTATCCAAAGTTTCATCCTGAGCAAATCTTTCTATAATTTTATTCTCTCAGTTTATCTTTTAAAAATTTTTATAACCCACCGATGGCGTTGTTTGGATTCATCAAAAGGAAGATTCACCTGAAAAATCAACACACAAAATAGACAAAAAAATTCTCTTTTTAAAAAATATAAACAAAATAAGTAATATATTTTGTTTATTTCTATACTCGCGTTTGTCCAATTATCCTCCTTTATATATCCATCCTAATCTTCTTCACATGATAAAATCCACTTCTACTAGTCCTTAAATAAAACGTAATCTTTCTCTGTTTCTCCCCTATAAATCTTTTTTTCCTTGCATTCGTTATTTAGGAATGCCATTTGTTTTTTTTATCATGTGATGAGAAATCCATCATTTTCTTTCCCTTTTCATTTCCTTTCTCTCTTTCCTCTACTCTCTATCAATCTCTCTTCATTCTCTACTCTCTATCAATCTCCACTCTCTCTCTCTTTCCCTCCTCTCTCTCTCTCTTTCCTCTACAGTCACTACTATCTCTCTCTCCTTCCTCTTCAATCTCCACTCTCTCTCTTTCCCTCCTCTCTCTTCCTCTTCAATCTCTACTATCTCTCTCTCCTTTCTCTTCAATCTCCACTCTCTCTCTCTCCTTCTTCATTCTCTACTCTCTCTCTACTCTCTCTACTCTCTCTACTCTCTCTCTCTCTCTCTACTCTCCCTCTCTCTCTCTACTCTCTGTC
>JADAQX010000433.1:0-42440 GCA_015476325.1 Cardiosporidium cionae
ATTATTATAATATAGAGTATTATTATTATTATAGTATAGAGTATTATTATTATTATAGTAAAGAGTATTATTATTATTATAATATAGAGTATTATTATTATTATAGTATAGAGTATTATTATTATTATAGTATTATTATTATTATATTTTTTCAGATTTTGAATGAAATTATCAGTGAATCGAATTTGAATTGGCGTTTACGTTCAGAAATAGCCAATCAACTAAATGAAATTCTTGCGCATTCTCAGTTTCTTCCTGAGAAAGCAGAAATTCTGTTTACTCTTTGTCTAAAGTATATTAAAATTATATTTTTATGGTTACAATATTCTTTATTTTATGAATTTTATATCTATTTTTCAATGAATTTTATACCTATTTTCTATTAAATTTATTAATTTTTTTTTATTAGATTATGCCGAGATCCCATAGCCATTGTACGAAAAGAGGCGGTGAATTGTATTCCTTATTTATTAGAAAAATATAGTCCAAAATTACTGTAAGTAGAAGAAAGAAAGAAATATGTAAATCTAAAAAAAAATTTGAAAACAAAGAGGTGTAATTTTATCAAGAAATTCTTTTTAAAAGATTTTTTTTTATACTATTTCACAAATTATTATAAATAATGAAATTTCAGGAGATATTTTAATGATTCTGATGAAGTGGCTCTCTCTTCACTTGAACAACATATAAATGCAGAGAAATCCACAGAATTCATTTCGGAGCATTATTATGAAGTCGAATCCTTTCCTCCTTCTACAGCTTCTTCTGTGACTGAATTTGAAGGTAAAAAAGAAGATATCCAATTTTTTTCTTCATTTTGAAAGTTTTTCTATTTATTTAAAACTTAGTTTATATAGATTTGTTTTCAATTTTTTTTTTTTTTTTAATTCCTCTAAATTTCTTTTTTTTCCATTTTCTTTTATATTCTCTTCTTTTTTTTTTTCATTTTCTTTTATATTCATTTAACAAAAGAGATACTCCATGCTATTCCTCTTACACCCTCAGAGAGTGAATATCTTTCTTTTAATTCAACTGATAAAGGATCTCCACGAAAACCTCCTCCAGACGTAGAATCCTCTCTTTCTACTGAAAAAAATGAAATTCTTTCTCTTACATCCGGAAAAGAAGTTCAACTTATCCTTCTTCTTCTCAATGAATTTGCAAAGTAGGATGTTGAGAATAGAGAATAATTGTTAGATTTATTTTTATATTTATTTTTTTATAAAGTAATTTATATAGGATTTTCTAGAGTATTTTTTATTTAAATATATTTATATAGTATTTTTATTTTTTATTTTTTTATATATTTTTTTTTAGGAGTTTGGATTTCCATTTAAGGCAATGCTTTCTTTTAATGTGTGATCGTATTATTCGGTAATTATTTTCTCTTACTTTTTTAAACTTTCATTTCTATTTTTAGAATTTTATATATATATATATATATAAATAATATCACACCGCCTCTTTTAATACTCCCTCCTCTTCTTCAATATTTTTTATAGATAGTATTTATTCTCCTTCTACATCTTCATCCTCTTAATTCCTATTCTATTTTGTACAGAAAACTTCCAATAAAATTCTTTGAATTTTATTTTCTACGTGCATTTATTTCTTTATCGTTTGATCGCACTGTTTCTGTTCGAATTTCTTGGGCAAAAATTGCTTCAACACATCTTCGTATGAAGAGTCTTGGCCTTCAAAAGAATGTTTACGTTCGTTTATTTTATATTTTTAAATATATTTTATGAATAAAGTTTTGTAAAAATTGAAATGTAAACAAATCTCATGAAAAAAAAATTTATTTAATAGAGAAATTTTATTTAACAGAAATTTTATTTAATAGAGATATTTTATATAATAGAGAAATTTCATTTAATAACAGAGAAATTTTATTTAATAAAATTTAAATTTAATAGAGAAATTTTATTTAACAGAAATTTTATTTAATAACAGAGAAATTTAAATTTAATAGAGTGATTTTTATTTAATAACAGAGAAATTTTTATGTAATAGAGAAATTTTATTTAATAACAGAGAAATTTTATTTAATAGAGAAATTTTTATTTAATAATAGAGAAATTTTTATTTAATAACAGAAATTTTATATAATAACAGAAATTTTATTATATTTTTATAAAAGAAAAAGAAATGTAAACAATCTCTATTTTTATTTGATTTCAGATTGTTTCTACTGTCAGACATAGACTTGCTAAAGAAACTATGAAGGATATCTTATTTATTTTGAAGGAAATTATTCTTCCCGTGGAACCTCTTGAAAATTTTGAATCTCCTGATGGCATTGAAATTGCATCTCTTATTCCCTTGTAAAATTTTATTATTTTAAAATTATAAAATAGAGGAGATATGTATAGGCCATAAAAATTGAAACTCTAAAATTAAAAAATGTATAGTAAATGAAAAAATTTTGATTGAAAAAAATATAATTCAAAATAAAACAATACGATCTATAAAAATCTTTTATTCTCTCATCTCAAATCTTATTTCTTTCTTATTATATATATGTGTATAGATGAAGCAAACCCCTTATAAATGCAAACAATTTTGCTTCCACTGATGATGATTATTAAAAAAAAAAATTTCTCTCCATCTTAACACATTATTTTGGTTATTCATTTTCCTACTATTAAAATGTGTTTTTATTTTATTTTCTATTCATCATTTTCTTAATTATTTCCCAAAATGCCACACCTTAACTACGGGAGAAGGAAATAATTTATAGCATGGATCTTCTTTTGACAAAATATTCATCTTTTCATTTTGTATGATAAAAAGTTTGATTTTAATTTTTAGTGAATAATTTTTGTTTGTATTATTTTGCCGAAATTCGATTTTGTAAATTTGAATAAATATTTTTTTTAAAACTTAATTTTGTAAGTTCATCTACACTAAAAAAAATCTTTTTTGCTGTCGCCATATGTATTTTCGATTCTTCAAATATGGATATTTAGTATGGTATTTATATTGTAATTCTTAATTTTATTCAATATTAAAAAGAAAATATGCGTGTGTATAAGTGATAAGTTTTACTTTTTCCCTTTTTAAAACATATTTAATAGTATTATTAATTATTTTTTTAAAAAAATAATTAATAATACTATTATGAAATGGAATTCCGAAAAAAGATGTTCTTCTCAGCATCTTAATGTTTCTATGTTTTAAGATTTAGGAAAATGTATTCAATTTGATAGTCTTTTTTAATTTGGAAATTCTATAGAATATCCTCTCTTCTTCTCTCTGAAATAAAAATATACATCTCACTGTATGTACACCTCCTCTCTCTTTTTCCCCCCCTTCTTCTCTTCTCTACGTTTCTTTCATTTTTTCTTTTCTTTTGCAGAATTCTTTTGCTTCTTGTTACTCTTGATAAATATAATAAATAAAAACAAAAACAAAATTTTTTTTTTTTTTATACATCTTTTCATATACATACTTGATAATAGATAGATATATAGATAGTATATACTATTTAATGAATATTATAAAAGAGTATAATGCGTATTTGTATATAGTGTATATAAATGGATAAGTTTATTTATTTGTCTATTATTTTTTTAATATACAATTTTAGATCTTTGTAGTGTGATGGGTGCATTTTTTTTTTATATTTATTTCACAAAACAATTTACTTTAAAAGAATAAATATATTTCTTTTTTTTCATCTAAAAATTGTTTTTAATAGTTTCAAGACAAGTAAAAAATAATATGAAGAGATCTTTTTATTTTTTTAAAATTAATTTATTTCCTTTTATTTAATTTTATGGAAATGATATAAATATTTATTACAAACTGAAAAGTTTTTTTTTCTGTATGTTTCTCAAATATTATTTTAAAACAAGAAAAATATGCAAGTCCAACATTTTTCTTCTGTAGTTTCGTATAAAATTCTATTCGTAATTATTTTTATTTTTGATGATTTGAAACTTCATTAAAATGGAATCACTTTATTCAAAAAAAAAAAAAGAAAGAAAAGAAAATTGAAATGAAATGGAGGAAGAAAAGGATAAAAACATGTGAATACATTCGTTGAATGTCTTGAAGAAATAATTTTGAAGTATATTTTTAAGAAAAAATATGGATTGTTTGTTTTTGTTTGTTAATATAATTGTGTAGTTCAAAACCTGCCTTTATTAATGTGGAAAAAGAGGCAAAAATGCGCTGTGCATTCAAAAAGGAAAAGATAAGAGAGGTATGTGAGATAAGAAAGTGAGAGAGAGAGTAGAAGAAGAAGATGATGGTGGGATAGAATAAAGATAAGAAAGTGAGAGAGACTAGAAGAAGAAGAAGAAGATGATGGTGGGATAGGATAAAGATAAGAAAATGAGAGAGAGAGTAGAAAATGATGATGGGATAGGATAAAGATAAATGCGAGAAAAGAATAGGTAGGATGAAAGAAACTTTGAGAAGAAATGAAAATCTCAACACATGCTGCATAATTCTCTTAATGAATGTAAAGGAAAAAACTTTGCTATAGTTTTTGCCTCCTTTCTTTATATATCTCTCCATTCATAAATCCCCCTGCCACTTCCAGAAATAAAGGAAATGCTACACTATTTTACAAACGCAGCGACGGAGCCAATTCAAATTTTTTGTTCATTAATTAGATAAATAGGATGGACAAAGCGATGCACTTAAAAAATCTTTGGAAAAAAAAAACCTGCTGTCAAAAGAAGGAAATGTATTTAAACTGCTAATAAAATTTCCTAGTCAATGAAAAAAAAAGAAAAAGAGAAATATATCCATAGAAAGAGGATGGTAGAAAGCTCATGAGCTTTTACTTTATTTACATGAGAAGCAATTGCAAATATCTTGATGAACATAGGTGATACAATATTGAGGGAGCGCTTGGCCGCGCTCGTAGATAATATATTCATGATGATCCACAATTCCCCCTCGTAGACGTGTTTCTGCACATACTTTCAAAGATATGCAACACACGACGTAAAACTACTTTAATCAACAAATAGAAACTCTAAAATGCAAAGTGTGGAGCAAGAAACGAAAAAATTTGCTTACCTCCGTGACAATAAAAGGCTACAAATTGTAAAAAAGGTGGCATCCTCGATTTTTGCATTTCAATTACAGTCATCTTTTTCTGAGATTCCCAAACTATTTTGCCTCTTCACTCTATGCACCCATCCGTTCTTCTTATCCCTCTAATTCTTGGTTTTAGCCACGCTATCCACATTTTAACCTCGTTTTCCCTCCACCCTCCCCCACTCTCCTTCCATAGTTTATCACTCCCCCCCCCTCTCCTTCCATAGTTTATCACCCCCCACTTCCACCTGAATCGTAGGGAACAGGCAATGTCTCGATTCCCACTTTTCGAAGTGGCGGCATAACCGCGGAAATTGTTGAATGGCAACTACGGTGGATGTTTCCTAAACACACACGATTGATCAGTAAAGCACGTGGAATATTTTTTCTCGATGGTTTATCCAATGCCACACCATCTTGGCCAATAGAGCTGCTGGGAGAAAACAAGCGTTGAGCCGTAGCTTGGACGAGGGGAAATGGCTGCTGCGATTTTCTTGAGAGTTGCTTCAGAATGTTATAGACCGCCGTACTCCCTGACGACTGCTTTCTAGAGATAAAGACAGGTCTATTGCACCATCTATGCCGCCATGAGCGATGTCTGGCAAAATAAGCCATTTTGGGGGGAAATTTTCTACTGCGAAAAGCAACCACGGGATGTGCACGTACATTGGAAGGAGAGAAGGAAGGCATAGTGAAGGAGAAGCCGCCGTTAGAAGAGGTAGCTGATTTTCGTAGGAAGGGAGATTTGTGGGAGCATTGCTGTGGGTGCGCACGTCCAAATGTATATAAATCAGCTTTGCTGGCATTTTCAGCAAAATACGTCCCAATTCCGAATAGTTTTCCTGAATGTGGAAAAAAAGGAAAATTTTCCTTCACTTGAAAAAAGAAAACACAAGGAAATAGTATAGTAGGAAAGAAATTAATAAATTTGGGGATGTAAAATTTGAAAGTTTTGGGATGTAAAATTTATAAATTTGGGTTGAAAAAAGAATAAGTTTTGGGATGTAAAAAGTATTAACTGGGATGTAAGAATCACCAAAACTAACGTAAAAGTTACAGTAGAAACAAAAGCAGCAACCAAAAGTAAAAATTAAAAACAAAGAAAACGTTACGAGTTTATAATGAAACAAACGGAGATACCTCGATTCTCACCGCCACGGCGATTATCAAATCCTGCAGAGCAAATTTGCTCCAGTTTGGGTAATGTACTCCCATGAAATAAAAAATATTCGTTCAGATTTACCTACGCACGCACGCGCATAAGAAATTTCTATAAAAAATTCGACAGAGGCAACGGCTTCTGACTACAGCTAGAATTTTTTAAATAAATAGAATTAGATACATGTGAATGAACGATAAATATAAAAAATTATATCCACGTTTGCGCTTTTTCGAGTTCTTTCTTCTGCGAAACATATGAAAAACGGCCACTATTATTTTATCTTCCCCCACTCTCAGTGTAGATTCAAATTCTGGTCCATTTGATTAAAAATTTTATCATTCATCAGCTCTGTTAATTCTCTACATGTTTTGCACTACTCCTGCATGGCCTATAGCCGCTCTCAACAAATCACCGCAAAGTTGCATTCACCCTACGATTAGCTTCAAGAAAAAAAAATTTCAAGCCAAAATAGTATGGAAACAAGAATCTTTCAAAAGAAAACTATTCATAGAAATAGAGTGTACGTTTTCTACACCTGGTACTATTAAAAAAAATTAGAGGAAATGGGAGAATCCACTGAGAAAACAAATATATCTGCCCTTTTCGTTTCTATTAAAACATTTCTGTGCCTCTCATCACCTTAGAAATCTTTCCACGTATTGTTTTCTGCAAAAACCAGTAATGCTTTGTTACAACACAAACTCCTTACTTCTGTTTTATTTTTTAACAAACACTCTTCAAGACCATGTTTTTTACTAAACTTTCTTCATTTGTAAAACTGTTGCAAAAGTATAAATCAAAGCAAGCTTGCCCTCGAGTACATTAAAAAGTAAAAAGTATCAAATATTGCATACTACTCACCGGCAAATCCGTAGTAACTTTCAAAAATGAAATTGCATGGGAAAGAGGTGGGCAACCATCGGGATTAGCTTCATGGATACGATTTCGTTTAGCAAGATATTCATCCTATTTTAAAAAGGTAAATTAGGTAAATACAAAAATATAGAAGAAAAAGAAAAAAAGAGAGCTACAGATGAGATTGAAAAGAACAAAATTAAAAAAAATGAACAAATGAAGTAAGACATGGTACAAATAAAAAAGAGATCAAAACATCAAAACAAAAACTAATTAATAGGAGAAAAATAGCCAGAAAGAGAAAAAGGTGCAAGAGAATCAACAAACTTACAGAGGGATACATGAAAACAACAAAAAGCACAAGAAGTGGATATACACTACAGGTTTTGTCAACCTATGATCAAAGCAGTGAGAAAATTAAAAAGCATGCGAGAGTAGAACAAAGAAAAGATCCATACCTCAAAAACTAGCAGCAAACAACCCACCCTAACTTCCTTTGGATATTACTTTTTTTTCACCATGGACTATCGCTAGCACTACAACCACAAGAAGTGCATACCGAATGCCATCAGGTCATTATTACTTTTAAAAAAATTATAAAAACCTACCAGTAAGATAGGGTTATGCAACCGCTCCACCTTGAGGATACGAAGTTGAGGAGTAGCAGAAAATGGACGCCTAGCACATACATCTCTATGCTGATCAAGAGAACTTAGCAGCTGAAGCACACAGACACAGGTAATATGCTAACAAGTTTACCCACGCATTCTAGAATTGCTGTCTAAGAGATGTTCTTAGCATATCGTTACAACACACATATAGCATAGAATTCCCTCGAAACAAAAGTAGTTGGCATATAACGCTTAAAGTATACGTACCGCCATTACAGCAAATTGATAATACGGAGATGATGGTTCAACCATTTCGAAACTCTGCTGTAACCCCATATATTTGGTATAATGCGGGAGAGACGAAGCAATAGTAGTGAGCAATCCAACTTCAATGCATCTCCCAAGACCATACGACAGGGAGGGTGTTCCAATGGTATCGTTGCACCTGCCACAAACACCCTACACAAGACACATACAAAGAAAGGAAAGGGCTAGAGATATTGGTAATAAGCTAAAATACAAAAATAACTAAAAAGTAAAAGAAATTGATACACAAAAGACGAGACAGCACCCCGGTTGCTCTTTTATAACAAGCGGGGGTTTGGAAGATCAAAGCAAGCAAAATGATGAACTCAACTTTTACAACATTATTCTTGCAATAGATCACCACCTTACTTTTTAGATGGTTTCTTTCAGCTAAAGGAATAGAGACAACAGTTATACCATGGATGAAAATACGTAAAAGTTGTTGTTATGCTATGTAACTTCTAGAATGGTAAAAAACCAAGAAAAAGAAATGGTGCGTGACATGCTTTTAGTTAATAGTATATTTAGATGGGCGCTGTAAGCAAGTCTGTTTTTTCTTATACTGTATGGATGTGATTTTGGCGCGCAAACCATGCGCACACCCAGTTGAAAATTGCTCGTCTTACCAAAAGCGTGCTAGGCTGCGGCATTGCCTTTCGATGGCTATTCTTTTCATTCCGATTTGCGATATTCTCCTTTCTTTGTGACTTTTTTACGCTGTTTATCAAATGACGATTCACTCCATCAATTTCTGTGTCAAGGGTGGTATTCTCCCTGTTGAAAATTTTGATCGGTCGCGCTCTGTCCCCATTATATTTTTTGTTAGGTAATACAAAGCGAAAATCATCTTGGTGTCTTTTTTCACAAGAAGTTTGTTCAAAATCTGACTGTGACGAAAAAGCTCTTTCTTTGCTCTTGATATCAAAAGAATTATCGAAGTCAGTAGTATGGTAGAACGAGTGATCCCCTATACCCCGCGCAGTGTGTTTTGCACAAAGCGTGCTGGTGTGTGTACGTACATCTGCAGCATTAGTATCTGTAGTGGAATAATAACTAGATAATTGCCTTCTATTTTCGCATGTTGAAGTTTCCAGACCGGAAGGGGGAGCCGTAGAAAATGTATTGCTTTTGCTCGTTGACTCATTTGAAGACTTCATTTCTTTTGAAGGAATAGAGCATTGTATTGTATTCGCCAATGAAATAGTAATATCTTCGCATGAATCGGTTTGTGTCCCGTTATCCAATTTTTTTTTTCCAGAGGGATCAAAAGAGGGCAATAAAGAAAAAGAAGTCTCGGAAAGAGCATCTGAAGCAGTATGTTTGCCCGACCGAGAAGCAGTAGTACTCAGTGGGCTGGAGACTGCGGGAAGAGCGGTGGAAGCTGAACCTAGGGAAGACACGACTGTGCCTGCAACCTGCGTGCCTTCGAGTTTGCCCGACCGAAACCCTCCTTTTCCTTCTGGCACTGACAAGAACGGTAAACGGACAGAAGCATACTCAGGCACTGGCAAATAATTTCTTGATCGTGACGCTGCATTCCCAAGTGTTGATTGTGCTTTCTGTCCCTGCAATTTTAGTAGCTGCTTCTGTTGATGGACAAATGCGATGGCTCTTTTCATTGACTCTGAATTTGCTCCATCGGCGCTATGGAATACACGGATAGCAAACAACCCATCTGGTTCCGTTTTTGTATCCAAGCGAGGAATCCGCTCGTTGATCCATCCATCCTCAACTCTGATAAAATGAAAGCAAAAGAAAATATTTTATTCTTTTATCTAAATATGAGCAATACTACTGTTGAATCTTGCGCGTTGCAATTTAGCTCCTAGCATTGAGAATTCGCTACACTAGCACTGAATTGGCTAAACTAGAGAAGGGAGGAAAGGAAATAACATGGCTGCATCTGTTTAACCCAGTGTTAAGCTACACACAATATTATTTCATATTTTCCGCTTTATATATTTCCAATCTCCATTTTTTAGGTGAGAGCATTTCAAGATATAAAAGTTTTAGTTAAAACCACTCATATTTGTACAATACTTTCTGTTAAATCAAAACTTGATTTCCTAGCACTGTAAAGCGTGCATTCAATCTATAATTGATTCTAATTTCTTGCAAGCGCCTTTTAATAAATAGTTTATGACGATTTTAAAGTTGATTTTGAAATAGTATCTACGCTTGCAAATTTTTACTCTACCTCAATCGCATTTCGCCTTCTTTGTTTTTACTCCGCTCAAAAACTTCAATGAGAGTCCCTGTTGGAATAATGCGAGTAACTGTGTTTTTTGAAGGAAAATGATTTAGTTCATTGGTTACAAATCCATCTGAGAGCATCCATACAAAAAATCCATCGTAGAAAGGCTGCAATATTCATGAGCTTATAGCACGCACGACAAAACTTCATTACTTGAAAAACAATAGTATCAAAAATCAGCGCCCAAAGAAATTTTTTAGTGTCTCCTGCTTTCTGAGCATTCCAACCAGCGTTACATATTACTCTTTTTTTGTAACAAACCTGCAATACTTCTGTAGGGTATAGGCTTTCTGTATACAATTTCATCTTCATCAATGCGCTTTACTAGGCAGCCTATTTGTGGATTGCTAATTTTTTTACTAAGCTTTTGCCGAGTGTGGATCCATCCACCATCTGTTCGCAAGCAAAGTTGTGCATTTGCTCCCAGAGCAAATTCGTACACAGCGAAGCATTTACCTACGCTGAGAAATTCTTGTACAGTACTTTTAGTGTTAATTCCTCGCCTGAGAATTATATAAATAGAAAGTGAAAGACAAAGCTAAATGAAAAAACGGGAACTATTTCTCAAGAAAAAACTTACAAAAGTTGAACGACAAATTGAAAAAATGGAAATTCACAGGTTCCTATTACATAGTCATTTCCATCGATGCACTTTTTTATATTAAAAATATAGTATACCTAATTATGGCTGGAAATGGTTCCAGCACTTGATAAATGAAGAAGTGGTCAGATGCATCATTTCCCTCTGTTGAATTACAGGTACCAAAAGAGCAAGACGAATTATTTTCATCACAACAGGCAGGATTAATCATGCGATTCCGGTCAAAACACTCGTGCTCGGTTTTACTTAATGCATCAGACTGTATTTCGCAAGCTGCACGTGCTAAAACCGTGTACGACGTGAATTTTCCACATACTGTTGCTGAAACCCATCCATCCGCACTTTTTACTCGGAGGGTCTTGTTATCAGTTGCTTGGCGTGCCTCATAAATCTATCATTTCAAAACATCGATGCATTTTTAGTACAGGCAAAACATACGTTAAAACTGATGCTAAATTTTTCACGTATTAAATTTCTGGCCATATCATTTCATATGTATCATTTATTGTATAATTTTTAGAAGAGCCAAAATGGTATGAGTATATAATACTTTGTAAATTGTCAGCTTACGATATTTTTAAATACTTCATTTAAAATTAGTTTTAAAAATTTGCAAAAATATTATTCAATAAGTTATGCATTCCCGTAGCAGGATCAAATTCACTATTTTTCCACAGTAAACTTTGAACGTATTATTATATAATTGAGTTAGGGAGGTTGAGTTGAAATGCTATGATTTAATTCTTCTTGACATGAAATATCTTTTTGAATATTAAGATACCTTGAAATATTCCCCAAGTTTAACAGTGCCGACAATTTCTGAATTTGGACAGAGCTGCGTGCAGATATCCAGGTTGTGAGAAGATATATTTCTATACACTAACTGGAGAGACTACATTGACAAAGAGGCATGTATAAACTTGTTTTCAGATATCACCTCACATGCGAAGATTTGAATAAAATGAATCATTTTACTTTGTAGGTACCAATACACTGGGAGAGAATCCCAACAAGAGAAAATAAAAGATTAGTACGCTGTTGATCTTCCTTCAATTTCGTTATTTATTCATTATGCAATTGTGAAGACTTGTACATTTTGCACCATCACTTATCAAATTGAAATAGTCAAGTAAATTTTGCTATGCTTGAGATGCAAAAAACTACCTCGCTGTTTCTTTTGCAATTTTTCAATCGAGCTTTCAATTGCGGTGTCATTAAGGGAGCAATGTGACGAAAGGCTCCATATAGAACAAATTTATCACTCCCAGTTTGTTTCTGCGAGCGATAGTATTGCTGTTTACCAGATAGTATCACCGGAACCCATTGAATGTAGTTGTCTCTGGAATGAGTAGCAGAATTACCCATTCTTTTGCTCTGATTTCAGTGAAAATTAAAGGAACAAAATAGACTCAAAGTTTTGCTAGTCCATTCTTGAAGTATCCCTCAAAATAAGGGAAGCCATATCTTTGAGACAAGAGGAAAAGATGCTTCCTTCAATGTGCAGGAATAACCGCAAGTCTATCCCTCTAGGACATTACCAAATAGTCAAAGAAGCTTTGTTTAAAATCGAAATTACTTAATTTTGTCTTGTTTTTCATTTTAATAATACGTAAAACAGTGTTAGTTAGCTTTTGAATTCGAATTCACGGACTGAATTTAGAGAGATTAACACCAAAATATTATTGGTGAACAGTACCCGCTTGCCGCAGGGTTGCAGTAGCCGCAATAGGCAACATGAAATTGTATATCATTTAAGGAAAACTAGTGATTTGAGGTAGTTTTGTTCTGTGTGCTCGCATAACAGTAAAGAAAATGTATTGAGATTTATTTGTAGCTGTAATTTTCCGCAGCAATTAGTGATTTCATATTTCTCCCAGAGTAGACAAGGAAAATCCGTAGCGCGTGAAATGCCCTCTCAACCACGTTGCAACTCCCATCCCAATTGATAAACCGTCCTAAGAAGTGCCAAGATGATATTTGCACACAATGCAAAATATAGTTACATCTTAAAGCATTTGGGCATTTCAATACAATAAATTCAGCGAGGATACAATTGGGGCAACTTTGTCAAGCAAATTAAAAAATGCGAGTGAATTAATTATGCATACTACGTACTGGAGAAATCAATTTTGGCAGAGAGAAATACACTTCTTTATGGTATTCTCTTGCAAAATACGGGAGGATTGAAATAAAATCCAATATTCTTGTGGACCTTCATTTGCAAGACGCTCAATTTATTTCACCAATAATGTGCTACATTGATATAAAAAGCGAGCAATCAGTATTTTAAAAACAATTTTCAGCACCGAGTTTGCATCATTTTATAAAAAATGATTGAAGCATAAACTTGATTGCTTACGAAAGAAAGCAGTGGTTACAGCTATGGTATGTTTCATTTCACTTCATTTAGCATATGCAAATGAATCATAATTGGACTACTTTTTATATCTTCATTGCTCTAAAAACTATTTTACAAGAGCGACATGATGCCAAATAATTCCTTCCAAATAATTATAATATTCGAGTAAGTAAAAAACTAAACATTGCGGTCCAACAATTTTATTATCAGACAATCTTACAGTAAAAACATTTACTTTAGAAAACTCCATTCCATATACAAATAAAGCCCTTCAATTCTTCCCGAATTCACAATGCTAAACCAAAAGTATTACAAAATACAACAAAATAAGACTGCTGCGGTTGCTTGCAAAATTTATTAACACCTATGCTATCTAAGCAGAGCTCAAATGTATGCGTTGGTACTTTGCATATTGCATTACACTGTGAAGATCAAAAAATCATAAAAACAACTGCCTTATTTCCAAAAAAGAACATAGAAATAATACGTATTCAAAGTACAAACAAGGATTACAATGACCTATACGATTTCTAGAGGCAATTGGCCAATTGCAATTGAGACAAAAAAAAAAATTTGATACTTCTTTCTTAAGTTTTGTACATGATTCCTTACTGCATCATGGTAAGTATTCTACGCTCCTTATTTAAATTATAACATTAGACTCATTGAATGATCATTGACTGACATCGGTAAATAACACCAAATAAAATTAAATTTCGATAGGCACCACCGTTTAAATTTTTTTGAAACCGTCGTAATTTTTAGATTCTGTTTTCGATATTTAACAGGACACCTTCAAGTCTTTAAGATTAACAAACTGACGTTGAGAGAATTATAAAATTAGGGCATCGAAATAATACGTAAGCCGCAATAATTAAAAGAGATATTGTGTTAATCTCACAATCGTCTAGATAATAACATATTCCAAAGCAGATCAAAAATAGAGTTCGTTGAGAGAAAAAATTAAAGCAAAATATTAAGCATTACAAACATATATCCAGCTGTGAGAGCAATGCTTTCATAGCAAGAAAATAATAATAAGCAATCTGCAGGTAGCATTACATTTGTAAAACCGAGCCGTATGCATACAGAACACTCTAAAGAATATCCCTACGATACAATAATAGACGTCAACAAACAGGCAAAAGGAAATCTCAAAAGTTAAAATGCTTCTGTCTGATACGTCATAACGAAAATGCAACACATTTCGAAAGATTTATATAAAGACTTATGAAGTAAAAATTTCTACAGAAGCATCCTCTTCCTGCTCTTAATATCGTTTGTATTTCCTTCCATTAACCCAAATACAGTTAATTTGAACCTATTGAAGGCACTTAAGCAGCAATTTCTTCAACAGGAGAAGCTTCTTCTCTCATGCGAGTATCGTCATCCTCGGGTCTATACACAAGAAATAGAAAAAGATCCGCTACTCAAAACATTCGCACACCCTATAGAAATAAGAATACTCCAAAATACCATACACAGAGCAGTATAGCAAAAATGAAATTTGCACGTAAACACTTCAATAAATGAACCACCACTTATGCCCATTAACTCACGTTCGCTCGCGAGGGGATCGGGAGTTTTCTCGTGAATCATGCAATTCCTTTTCTTCCGAAACTCTCTTTCTATATGAATCTTTTCCATCTTCAGGAAGCCCACGATCATGAGAGCGTCGTGTTCGATTATAGTCATAAGAATAGCGCGAATTTGCAGATGAATGGCTACGACTTCTGTGAGATAGAAAACATGCACCTATTGCCCTTAAAAAAGCACAAGACACTCAAGCTACAAAATGATAGCAACACAATCATACAAAGTGGAACAAAAGAACACAATACATCCTCTTATTCTGCAGAGAAGCTCACATGCCATACAATTTCCAAAAAAAAAACACTGCAAATTCAACAAAGAAAACATCTTAAATGCATTCAAGTTTGACTGCCTTTACCTGTGGCCATTTTCATCACGATCATAAGCAGGGCTACGGGAATCGCGTTTTCGATGGCGGTCCATTACAGGAGGAGAGCGATTGATTCTCCTACCACTGAATTCAATAAACAAATAGACTCAAAATTACTGCGATTTAGGCAACATCATCTACTCCTGAATAAAGCCCCAACTCTACCCGTTAAAACGTAAACAAAATTTCACGTTCACTCTACTCACCCATCATGGGGACGCCTCTCGCGACTGCGCGATGCCGATCGACTTCGAGAATGCTTCTTGTAATATCCATAATCTCGGCTATTACCACCACGATCATCATCCCGACGAACCTATAGAAGAGAAACGAAATTAAAACAAAATTTTCAAAAAGACTTGACTGATAACCCAACAATCTATGCGCAAGCTGTTCATACATAGACAGGTACCGAACCAGCAAACGTAGATGAAATGAATCGGACAAAAATATACGGCGGAGAACATGTAGAGAGGCTACAAAAGGTACTGTGACGAAAGAGCACTTCAATGGATCAAAAATAGAAAATGCATAGGTTCACAGTAAGACCGCTTTCACAAACAAACGACTTGAGACGCATCCACAGTACAAGAGAAGTAAAACTATTTGAAAAAATCAATACTATCCACCCTGAAGCAATACCTACGAAAAGACCCATCACATCTTACTACCCCCAAACAAAAGGAAAATTTGATATATGGGTGTCAAAATATCCGGTTTCACATACTGCAATCTGCTATTCCTTTATTATCGTGTATAAGAATGCTTTGTACGTGGTATGCGGCTGGAAGAAATTCTTTCAGATTGATCTGGGGAAATACTGCTGAATCATAATTTCTAAGAATAAACACCATGCTTCTCTTTGCTAACCATGCGCGTGTCCTAAAAGGGGAGATTTCCTTAAACTAAATCCATGATCCAATCAATTACGGGGAACATTTCCTTAAAATCAAACGCGTGTGCCTAAACTGACGGCTCTCAAATATTATCGGCGCCATTCATTTTCATGAAACTAGTTTTACGCTTTGGAAACACCCGACAATAGCCATTCGCACGAAAATCGAAGAGAAAATTCCCGCCAACCACCATCGACACATGTATATCATCCAAACGTAAATAGCCATCTTCAATAGATGAGATCTAGGCCAAGCGCAAGCCCAAAAAAAAAATAAAGAGTGATCACATGTGCCAAGCGCCATGTGTCTCTGCCAATATGGCTGTAGCCAGTAACAGAAAAAACGCACAACTAATGCATGAAGTCATATCAGTATTACAGTGATATTGATTTTTCCCTTCTATAACATGAAAAACTTTATTACAGCTTTTTTCAGACGAGAGCATCGCGGAAACTTAAAATGGAAGTGATGTGGATATTTTAGCTACAATTAAAATCCGAAATGCAATCAAGTTTCTTTATGACATGATTGGGAGTAAACGTGGCAAAGAAAATGGGACATGCTTTAAGGGATTCCAAGAAACAGCAGAAGTAGCCATGGATAATAACGAAGAATTTCTAATAGCATTGACAATTCTGGTACTAACTCCTCAACCAGGAATGCTCCGCCAGGGAAATCCAGGCGGGCCGGTGCAAATGAATGAGTGAGAAGATGAAAGCAAAGAGTTTGAGAAGCAAGCATGTGTGTAATTCAAAGACTGGTCAGTTGAAGGCCACCACAAAGTAATAGTGTTCAGAAATCCATCCATGCTCCGCATCCTGCAGATCGTTCCAATCGACTACTATTACACATTCGTTTCATAATACGTACTACAACTTTTACCTTGATTACAGAAGACGCATCGTACGCTGAGAGTTCTGATCTATCCAAATTTTCAAGAGCGTAAGCCATATCATCATACTTCAGATATTCCACAATGCCTTTCTGTGAATTAAAAAAGCGTTATTTTCACACCTGCTCTATCACTTTTGAAAATAGGCAATCGAACACGTAATTATACGTTTTTTTTCTGCATTTACAAAAGTTTGTTTGTAAATATAAGGGATTGGTATAAAATGAACGATTCCATGTCAATTACATAGAGTAGTAGGCATACATTGACACGAGATAAACATAGCACTGAGCACTGGCTTTCACAAGGACTCTTCCGAAATACTAAAAAGAAAAGGATATCATCAAAAAGTTAACTGAGCCAAGAAAATGCGATGAAAGAAGATATTTCAATTCTTCAAAGAAAATAAACATCGCAACACTTACTCCCATTTCTATGTTTGCGTAGCCCACATCACCCGCTGAGCGCATATGGTCTTTAAGGTGCTGCCACCTACAAGCAACTGGAAGATTCGAAACGATCACACGAAAGTCCGTCCTGATTAAAAATTGAGAAGCAATTCATTATCTCTCATCAAACATATTTTGGAAGCATCGAAAGAGTATATTTATGTGGAATAACTACTACAACGAGAACCTATAAATGTACGGAATAGCTGCAGGGTCATTTCACCGTAGCAAGCAATCCAAAACTACATACTACATGAGTGATTTTGATACAAAACATGACACAATCAACACAAATTCCCTACATGCGTCATGAATTAAGAATTTCGACGAAAGCAATTTAAAGGCAGTTGAGCACAAGAAAGGGTTGAGGGCATTACCTTTGAGGGGGGCCACTAGAGGAAGTTTCACCCTTTCTTTTCGGTCGCCTTTCACCAGTGAATTCTACGCGAAGACGATTGTGACTGAACATGTATCCATCACGTCGTTCCACTGCATCTTCTGCATCTCTATTCAACAAGCAAAGATATACATATCTCAAAGTATGTATCACAAATAAAAAAAGAAGTTTTATCTAGTTCTCCTATTATCGTTTTCTCTTACGTCGGATGTACATATATACCAAGAGTAAAAAGCAAGGAACTAGCACGCAATCAGTGAACTAAAGTTTGCAGAAAAAAATTCTGTTCAGTACATAAGCATATATTTGATGTAAGCATTACAAGAAATACTTACCGGATGTTCTCGAATTCAACAAAAGCATAGGCTGTACCATTTGTTGTTCTACCACGTTTGACATCGATGTCACGCACGCGGCCAAACTGTAAAAAAAGATAATAATCATGGGGGCCAATACAATCAAATATGTTATGCTGTTATACAAATGTGACAACACGCCTCTAGAATACATAAGCCATATAGGGTATAATAGCGGATAAAAGCAACTTTCGCTAAACACACCATTGCAACAGCGCGACATCTCATTCATAAATGAGTTAAAGAAAAACTAGACAGGCAGATGAAGGTATTCAAAGCAAAATCTATTGCATAGAAAAAAGTGACAGATGGTCCACAAACTGAAAAAAATTTACTTTACCTTGAAAAAAATGTCTTCTATTTCCTTTTCCTTCACATCGTCAGGGAGATTCCCCACATAGATGCAAGACGGAGAACGATTGAAACGCCCACGACCATACGACATTGTATTTAGCAAGATATACGAGCAAAAATTGCTATTTAACAGAAAGAATATAAAAACTACAACAAGAAGATCACGGTAGAAGATTAGAAAAAGCGAATACAGTCTGAAAGTTTGACGGTACAACAAAAAAGGGTTTGAGATAAGAACGCATGTACAGAAAATCTTTCGAGGCAAACAAATGGAGTTATATTAACAAGGAGAAGAACATTAAAAAATAAAGAATAGAAAGATAAGAAACATCACCAATATTTTTACATCAGGAGACATCGCAAACAAAACACACGTAGTTCGCAAGAGGGAGTTCGTAAAGAAATAGTAGGAACGTCTGCTTTGAATCGGATTTATTCTAGTGAAGCTGAAGAAGTGCGCGTCGGTTAGCGCGCAGGATTTGGACTTGATCCCTCCCCTCCGGTTGTTGTGAAATCCTGGCTTTGAAGCATGCATGCAGCAGTAAACTAACCTACACTAATTGCTAAATGCCGGGCCTAAATTATTCAAAAAAATTAGAATTTTATTGTTTATTAAAAATTGATACAACAAGATAAACATAAAGTAAAAGGGCAAGCTGATGCCATTAATATAAATAGAGCACCCCAATACGAGGAAGAAAATCGATGGATGCATAAACAACGTTCCCTACAGCAGTGAAATGTAGACGCTTGCAAACTCTGAAGGTAAAGAGCATTTTCAGAATTAAATTTCTACAAAGCCGTGGCAAGGAATAATTTTTAAAAACAACTTTCTTCGGAGATCGGGGTTATTTTAGTCATTTTAAATAATTCATTTAGTAATTGTGCAATATTATATATAATTTAGGAGCTGACTGGAAGCATTGAAGTTTATTGATCGCACGCATTTGTGAACGTGGCGTTTTCCGTGAGTTGCCAGTCGTGTGTCATAGACTTCGGCTGATATAGTTCTTTTATGCCATAGGGTGTTAAATAGATTAACTCTACTTAGTTGGTAAGGTAGGTATTTTCGCTAATTCGTACAATGAAACATAAAACTTATTCTAGGCTAATAATTACTGGGGGAAATAGGAAAACTCACTCCCTCCTACATGCATCTACGCTACAAGAAAAAAATAGATAAAAAGAATAAAAACAAACTGAAACTCTAAGTTATTACTACTCCCTCATTCTTCTCAAAGGTGTAAAAATAAGTGCATCCTAGTTGTGGGAAACATCGGGGAAAGAGCACAATAATTTTGATTGCTGCAATATTGAGGCTCGATGATGTAACATCGCTTTATGTGCGCTGCGATACACTTATGGGAAAACTGCGGGTTGTTGGCTTAATTAGTTTAAGAAAAATGGCTATGTAGTAAAAAGGTAATTTTGATAAAGGTAGAATAACTATAACAACATATAATAATGAATTAGAATGGATGCCCCGCTCTGTCGCGATACCACTGTTACAACACTACTGTAGCAGCCTGTACTTCAAGCAAAGATATTGAATAATCTGTAACTTCATAAAATGAGGTAACTTAACAACAACAGGGAAGCTTAGATTCTGTATGGAAAATTTACATGTAGCAAGTATACAATATACCTAGTCTGATCGTCACTGCCGCCTACCATATGCCAATACAGTTTCGGACATAAAATATGCAAATATAATTGTTAGTCAACCATAAAAATTATTATTTTTGTTTTATGTTTATAATTTTTTTTGCTAGAAATATTGGATCTTAGCACTTTTTATAATAGCCCTTATGAATTGCCAAACCTTAATACAATTATGGCAACCAGTTACTTAGATAATTATTCCCTTCCTAAATAATTAAGTAGCTGAAGAATTGAAAGGTGCCAATATGAGGCACAAAATAGCAACCAAATTATGTACAAAATAAAAGCGTACAAAAATACTTACTTTTAGTTCTAAAAGCATAAGAACATGTTGGCTCTATGGACTATTGCAGTAAAAATTAAATGATATTCTTTTCACTTTGTATTTGTTTTATTTAGGCATGACGTTATTTCCTTTTCCCACAATCTAATGAAGAGGTAGAAGTAAAAAAAATTTATACATAGACAAAGTCTATGTAGGAGCATCCATTCTGTAAATACTGAGAGATTCGATCATAGTTAAGAGTAGCGAAAATCGTAGCAAGGGCTAATTAGTTTACTTTGTAGTAGAGATCCTGTTGATCTCAAATTTTTTTTCCCACTTACTTAATTCTTATATGCATCGAATAAAAAATGTTTTGCACTATAAAACATTAGTTTCATACAGTTAAAGCAATGGTCATTATCAACTAGCCAAACCGAACAAATCCCACATACATTCTCTATAAAAAGAATACTTTTAAAGTAGTATATACTTCTTCAAGCGCGACGTGAACACATATCTAATTTATGGAGGTATTTTTTCATTTTATGATTGAAAATATTAAGTTTTAGATAGTGAAAAGTCATTTTTATTAAGACTACTGCTTCTCTGGGTTTATTATAATGAATTCAGTAGTCGTGCAGGACGTAGCAATAACCTGCATAAGCATACATTTTTCAATGTCTCCTTGTTTGTAATAATCTTTGCTAAAATAGATTGTCTTCTAGGGAAAAAATTTCTGTTCTGACTAGCATAGAATAAACTCAGTTTAAATCTGAGTGAGGACAGAGATATTCTTGGTTATATGAGAAATGTATAGCAACTAACAATGTATAGCATTATAAACACTTTTGCATTAGGTGCTAAATAATTTTAGGAACTAAAAAAACAAAATAGCAGAAAAGGAATGCGAACATCAGCGATAAGTTGCAATGTTTTCGGGTGCCTTGTGAGTAAAAATATCATTAGCACATGCCTTAGAAAATAAAAATCTTCTTCATGAGCTAGCTTAGTTTTTCACATGAGACAAGCTTGGATGTGTACATACACAAAATGGCTATTGCAGCATTGGTGACAATTTCGTCTTATTTTGTAAGGACCACTGCTTTTTAGGCATATTCAATCCTATGGAGCTAAAAAGTTGTCAACTTTGATGTGCTTTGCGATGGTGTGTAAAACATTTATCAGCAACCGGAGCTGACACGGAAATCAATCTATTCTTGCTAGCGAGAACCCATAATTCGATTATTTTTGTTACGCTTGCACAGGCAATTTTCTGTCACTGTAATCATGACTTTCACAACTAAGTATCTGTTGACCTCTTTCTGCTTCCAAAGTTTTATCAGCTGGGTTGCCGTGTATTTCTTCCAACGTTCTTATGCTCACATTGGTTGTACAGCGCAATATGAAGAGTCTACAACAGCACGATCTCGTTCATCTACACTAGGGTTCATTTTGCCTCAAACCTTTTCTGCACGAAGCATAAAAGGTGCTAAATTTGGGAAAGCTTCAAATGTTGCGTTTCGTTTTGCTGAAATGCATCCGCACCGATTGGGTAATGAAAATTTTCCTGAAAAATCGGTCAAGCCACCTCCAGACAAAAATGTGGGGTTGCAATATCCACCCTAGTGAGCTTAAATGCTCTTGAATGAATAGTTTTGTGAATTTCAATTTTCGCGAAAATTTTCATAGTCAGGGATATGATGAGGATGATCTGTAAGTCAAGAATGTGGCAATTATCATTTTATTCTTTTAGTGTCAACTGTAACGTTGGTAGCAATTTCCCTACATTAAATGTACACTATAACTTTGAACCAAAGGATTGGTTGAAGAAATATGAAGATGCGGAATGTTAGCAAATAGCAGCTACAGTGGCTGAAATGATATAGTTCAAAACTGTTTCATTACATACAGATGATATTGCTTTCAAAAGAGCATTAAATAGATTTTTGTACAACAAGAAAATAGACAAAGTATCTTTATTTTCACTTTCTTTGATATAATGCATGCCATATTAACGGTACCGCAGATTCTCCTTCAACAAGTCATTCAGGCTCAAAATGAGGGATTACAAGGTAACAAATTTTTTTTGTTATTGCTGCTCAAACCAATGCAACTTCTTTTATTTTTCAGGATTGACTGAAGTTTTACTCAGTCAACTTCAGCAAGTAAAATCACACATAAATGGTGCACCCAAAGCATACCAAACAATTCCGGAAGTGATTAGCACAGGTACATTTCGTAATTTACCCCTTTAAGAAAATGGAGACTTATAACATTTGTCGTAGGTACTTTACTTGGGACTGGAAAGATGGCAGGTAAAGTGCGCGCAAATTTTAGCTTGTAAATTAAGAATAACAATGCATAAATAATAGAAATCGAAAGGGCGATAAACAAGAAGTATCAAAAGCGAACGGAACTTGGATTTAACAGAAAGAAAGCAGCGGACACTGCTGCAGGTAGTGCTAATTCTGACATTATTAGTGAAAATAGATGAAGCGGATTCAATGAATTGCCACCCCGGTATAGGAACTCACATTCTAGCATTCTCAAATGAGCCGGACTTTTTTTCATACTTGGCGGATCAATGGGTGACTTGCAACTACTTAAATGCTAAAATTATTTTTATTGACAGAAATTAATCTCTCAAGATTGAGAGTTGAAATTTTTCAGGTATTACAGCATGCACGATCATAGATTTGACCGTTGCAATTGGATGATGTGCCAAGTATAATTAAGAACATTTAACATGTTGTAGCAACGTTTGTTATGCTTCGACTACTTTTTCCAATTTCGGAATTTATAGTATTCTTTTTTGGATGATTACGCAAAGGCAATCTTTATTGTAATAACTCCATGCGCTCATCATGGAACCAGCAGCACACACTAGATGTGACTAGAAATATAATAAAATCTCAAGCAAATTTACAGCACCTATTGTAAAATCTGTCAAAAATTATTTGCTTCACTATGCTTCAAGATGCCAAATTTTCAATAGGAGGGGGCTCTCATAGCATTACATAACTTATGGAGTATGCGATACCATATACAAAATAGACAATACAATAAAATAATTTACTAATTCAAAATTTGCTAATATTTTTGATTATACTTCATCTAAATTGACGCTCCGAAAATTATTACATAACGAGCATGGTGTAGCAGTGCGTGCTATATTTTCATGCTTCCATTTGAGGTTCTTGTTAGAGATAAAGCTAGACGCTAATTCCATTGTTTCTCTATAAACTTAGTTTAAAATGTCTTTGCATAGAAAATTGCGAAAGATTTCCGGAGAGTGAGCTTAACAGCATGAAATTTTATCTAATCAAAATATAAGATGCACAAATATTTTTCAGCCCATTCATTTAGAAATCATTAATACAATATACTCTATTGTGTAAACCTTCAAGTCATTTAGGAGAAAGTTGCGCTGTAAGATTGGGAATGATCTCAAATAAATCCCCAACAAGCCCATAATCAGCCACCTTGAAATACAAGACGCAAGTATTTAAAAAAGCAATCATATTGGAATCTTCCAGACGTGACGGAGTGATATTACGTACTATGAAACGACAAAAATATGACGCAATATAAAGAAGAATGCAGAGGTGTATAGTAAAAACAGTTGAGAGAAAAAGCGCACAAATTACCTGAAATATGGGAGCATCGCCATCTTTATTGATAGCTACAATCACTTTTGATTCTTTCATCCCTAAGAAAATTCGACGAAAGAAGATAAAATTTTATTTTATTTGTCAAGAGTAATTAGACAAAATTGTGTCAGAGAAATGCAATGAACAAAACATGGCGTTTGCTTAATTCGATGCTTCTCACATCCCGAATTTTAGTCTTGTTCAGCTTTACAACTAAACTATTTACAATGCGGAGAGTGCTTAGACAACTTTCATGGTATTGTATATATAATATAATAATCTTACCAGCTAGATGCTGAATTGCGCCTGAAATTCCAACAGCAATATACAGCTCGGGAGCGACTACTTTCCCTGTCTGACCAATCTGACCCAGCAAAAAAAAAAATTAACTTGATAAGAAGTTGTACGGTTATGCAACGTATATTATAGGAGGGCACAATTATGTGTAAATGAAGAATAGTTTATACTTTCCTAACTTGCAAATCATTAGAAACAAAGCCCGCATCAACAGCCGCACGTGAGGCACCCACTGAAAAAACACACAAAGTACTTCCCAGTATGTGGGTCAAAGCATAAATCAAGGCAGAAGACATACACCTCCATAGAATATAAATGATAAGTCTCTAGTTTAGGAATAGTTTACCACAGTGTACGCTTTTCAACATTTACTTTGCTTGGAACTTAACAATGTCCTATTTTTTATGGTATAAAAGTGAAATATCATCAACTAGCTAAAAGTATAGAGAATGGCATTCCGCTTGCAAGCCATTACATACTTCTGGACATGCGTGTTCAGAAAAAACAAAACCCGACATGTCATCCTTGGTAAAAAAACATCAAAACCTGCAGTTTATACAATGAAACTATGCCTCAAGGAACTTTCTTATCAATCACTCGTCGTTGATAAATCAAGCGTAAAGAGAGTGTAACGCAAATAGATGCAAAACCAAATTTCGTGCCGCTATGCTGAACGACTGAGAAAATATCACTTTCTCAGTCGCAAGATTGGAGTTATTATTACAAATTCTGAAAGTACTTTTTTCTTTTAAAGCCAAAAAGAAAAAAGAAGGCTTTTAAGAAAACTAGCAATACCGTAATTGTTGCTTACAGAGCACATAGGGTAGTAAATATTTCCTAGTGTAAAAAAATAGATCTACTCTGCATACAAATATAATGGAAATGCCACAAATGGCTACAGTAAAGATACATTTTCAAGAGATCAAAATATGTGAAATTACAGAGTATGATACACCGCCTGTGCTTATGACATGTTTAAGCAACTCTAGAGTGTCAGAAATATTTTTATTAAAAGGTCGACGGATATCAGCAGTGTACTGCCAAACATGTCTCAGAACCATTTCAAAAGAGGCATGACATATGTTTCACAGTATAACCAGTGATTGAAGAAGAAAATAGCAGAATTAAAATTTGCCTACTAAAAACCATCAGAAATCTCCAAGAATGAAGTATCTGTTTATGCAAGCAACAGGAAGACGCAGCAAATGCATGGATTTTTCATATATTCTACAAAGAGTGTACTTACAAGCGGCATTCAATTTTTCGCAGAGGGGAGTAAGCAATGCCTGAAAATTTTCTGCATTTTTCAAGCCACGCCCTCCACTGACAATCTATAAATAAAAATGAAAAGAAAATTTCTATAAAACTACCCCTTGACAAGGGAGAATAGGCGAGAGTATAGACGATATGAAAACCAGCTTCTTGTCCTCTTCACCCTGCTAACGCTTTCAAAAACAACAATCCATAAAAAATATACTATCAACGTGCTATATTCACTTTCTTTAGCTGAGAAAAGGAAATACTTTAAGAAGCAAATACATGAAAAGATACCAGAAATGTTAGAAAGAAAAAGTGAAGAGAGATACAATCCATAAGAAACAGACAGACACCGAGGATGAAGGAACATACGTCGTTAAAATGGACAAAAATGTAAGGAATGCTCCTTAAAGCATACAAATGTTACAAAATAAAGAATGTATATTACATAAAAATATCCGTCACCTACCACTTTGGCTGAACTTATCTGAGGTTTTTCAGATTGTTGAATTATATCACGAATCCATCGCTAAAACAGACAAAATACAACTCCACAATCACCATCCAAAACTTATACACACCAATCGTTTTAAAATTACAAAATAAAGACTAACAGACAGAATCTTTAAATACATACAATCTGAGGTTCAACATCTTCAGATTCAAAGGTTTGCACAGACGCTTTTGCCGTGTCCAGCGTTGGTAATTCCGAGGAGAAAGCTGTCGGTCGAATAGTCAGAGCCTACATTCAGAGAGGCAGTAAAGTGTAAGAATTCTATTGAAAAAAGAAATCAAAAAAACTATAAATGAAACAGAGAGAAAACTATTAAAAAGGAAAGGAAGTAGAAGGAGAGAGAGAAAAAAAATAAAAATAAATAGAGCCTGTAAAGATAGGATAATATAAAATGTATATAAAAAATTAGTACTACGCATGCGTATAGACTCCTTTATGAATAACACACACAAAAGGATAAAAGAAACGTTTTTAGAAATAAACATTTTAAAAAAACAAATGCACAGGGAGGATCTATACTACACCCATTTTTATAAAATTTTTTTTTTTTTTTATAACCTTTTCTCTCTATATATATACAAGGATGTTTTCATAGCCTACAGGCTACATGCACACAAGAAGAACAAAATCTCTCCTTGTTTATCCTTGCAAAGTAAGATCAGTCGATCTACACAATTTGTAATCGTTTTTACTTTAGAAACATATTCAACAACATTTCAACATTTCAGTTATTACTTTGATGCTATCCAATGATTGGACGGTGGCTATCGCATTCCCTGCATAAATTGGACGAACAAATATATTGTTGCTCTGCAAAAAAAAATAAAAAATAAATAGCCAAATAGCAGGCATTCTTTCCATGAAAATATTATAAATTTCATCCTTACATTTCTCTCCCTTCTTTTTCCCTGTATATCTTTTTGTTATCTCTCATATACATGTATTTGGAGTAAAATGAAATCCAATGCAGTATACAGCAAGACTGTATTTCTACATGCAAGGCTTTCAAAACACAGTATTTGAGAAAGAAAAGAAAAGAAAAAAGAAGAATCCATGGTAGGGATCTCTATTTTACAAAATTTGCAGTGATGACAATTTTTTCAGCAAGAGAAAAACAGAAAAAACTTGTAGTAAACTTTTTTGCAAACTATTAATATATACTATTTCAAAGAGTGCATAACAAACTCTATAAACTTTGTTATGCATACTATACTAAACGTTTGTCTACAAACTCAACACAATTTTATAATACTGCTTTGAAACATCAATGGGATATATCCATCTTTTTATGTATATATATATAAAGAGATGGATATTGATTGATAGAGTACACAGATGTATACCCCAAAAACTATAAAGAGAAAAGTATGAGAAACTTTGCAGTAGAGTATACAGAATATGCACTCAGCTACACAAAGTATCCTTCTTTAAACAACTCTATTCATTAATAAATTACAAAAAGGTGACTTATGAGATGCAATCCATCGTTTTTCTCTTCTTACAGGGAGGAGGTATCTTCAAACATGTAAAAAATTTCCACACAGATCTAATACTATGAAAATAGAGTTACGTTTTAAAAACGGAGATCCTCTACTCTAGAGTGTGTAGGAATGGAAATACAAACTAAGAAGAAAACATGGAATTTTGCAGGAGAAGAGAGTGTGTTGGATAAAATTTGCATAAAGGTTTATCCTCTACACACTCTAAATCTCTTAATAGAAGAAGAATCTTGTTTTTCTAGTAAATATTTTTAATACAGCACACCTTGATAGAGATAACATCTGTGATGGCTTGAATATCCAAGAGTGCAGAACATCGAGCAAGTATATCTCTAACAGAAGAGCAAACAGGACCCATAAGAACCGTATGCTGCTCTTCTCGAACCAGCTGGAAAAATTTGTGTAGAAAAATCTTAAAAAGTATGCAATACTGCAACCATGAAGAGGGTATCAAATAAAAAATCATGAAACTGGAAAAATAAGCCATCTACACATCGGATTGAAGTGTGGGAAGAATAACATTTTTTCTCAAAAAAGTTCAAAGACGCATGCATAGAAAAAATGGATAGAAAATACTGCCTCTTCACAGTTTATAGAGTGGGATCAAAAATCAGACAAAGCAAAGAAACTCTGAGAGAGGCAATACAAGATTCATCACAGGATATCCAAACGCATCCCTTAGTCTTAATAGATATTCAAAACGGTGGGATTCCACTGCATCGCCAAACAGTACACTTTATATAGCAGTTAGAGAGTACAAATGAACAGAAAGTCATGAAACCAAGGATAGGAACAGGCATATACACAAATCTACAAGATGTGCCCTATAGACTTGGATTTTGTGATGGCTAACGCTGTGGTGATTACATTTAGGACAGTGCAAATATAGACTAGGATTTTATGACTCAAAAAACAACTAAAAAATATAATGAAATTTAGGAATGAGAAGAGGCCAAAAATAGGGATATATGCGATTGAAAAGCAACAGGGAGATTTAGAGAGAATTTAACACACCTTGGCCAGCGCATCAGCACACACATCTGCAGGAGAATGTTTAAAAGTTTTTCCTGGGGCTATGATAACTTTATCTACATCGGCAAGGAAGCGTAGCTCTTCAGCAGCTCTCTCACTGCCTTCTCCATTGACAAAGACGGTAATCTAAAAGATCCACCAGAAATAGGCAGGGATTTTATTTTATAGCCATGGAAAGGAAAAAAGATACACAAAACTTTGTAAGTACCTCTCTTAATACTTAAGTTGATGCTTAGAGAATGAGGACGTTCTTAGATGCATGAACAGGCATTTATAGTCCACATAACGGCAACATAACCCATACTTTGGGAAGCAAACTGTACCAGATTCGCTTCATCGCATTTCCTAAATCGTATAGACGCTATTCCTACAAAAATGAATTACTAGGAGCTCCTCCAAGACGAGGTATACAAAACTCAACAGTCTGAAATGAATACGTTTAAGGCATCTGACTTGTCAATACATAGGACTTCAAATCCACATGTCGCATTCTACATAATTATAGCTCCAACTCAAAAAGAGATGAGAATGTCAAGTATCTTAATTAAAACTAGGCTGCCCGATTTTCAACTGAACTCACTGGATATGAAAAAGCTTTTGCAGCCGTAATAGCCGATCTTGTAGCATTGGAGAGCGGGAAACGTTCAGAGGGTTGCTCGGCTAAAACGAGAGTAGATGTATATCGATAAGCTGCTTTATACATGTATTCAGCTCTAAACCTATTTCTCAGAGCTCCCTGATGGCATAGCAATATGAAGAGTAGGTGTACGTACAGCAAATGCGTGTTCCTTGCAAGTAAATTGCTGTAACCGTGAATAAAATAAATGCAGTAAACACATAGGCAGCATACAAAGCTAAAAAAAATGTTATGGATGCAGAGCAAGGGTGTGCAACTACGTAGTACCACGAATCTACGGCACACACTAACACACAGTCACTAAAGAACGTTATACAGGTTGTGTGAACAATTCTGGTGAGAGCTTTCTATTACAAAGCACTCTGTTTTCTGCTCAGCACGCATACAAACAATCAAATCAGGCGGTACTTACGCATCCATAAAATGATACGCGCAATGATTACGCACTTTCGAAAAAAAAACAGTGAGATTGGTAGATGTGCAAAAACAAATATCTCGTAAATCTTGCTCATCCGTTCCAAATTTTATTCATCTATTTTTCTCGATTATATTAAGTCTATTCGGCAAGTACAGATGGCAGAGCGATACGTATGTGAAATTTGCTCCGATGTAGCACGTGATACTAGGAGGAGAAAACAGGAATGCATAAGGTATATTTTCAGTCAATTGGCTGAGAGTAACCATTTCATAATCCATCCTCGTCTCTATCCGCAGTAATTAAAACGACTGTCGAGGACTCGTAAGAATTTATTGAATTACCTTAGTTACCAACGAGAAGGATCGTCCGAGTTGCATCATCGGAGAATCATGCAATGCGTTGCTTCCTTACTACTAAAGTGATGAAAAAAAATGTATTTTCACAGATTTCCCTTAGTGTATGCATAAAATGTTCAAATAGAATAGTCTCTAGGAAAAAAGAAGGTAATCACTCATTAAGAAACCATCGCGTAAAATTGGGCCAGATTTTACAATACCGTTTCACCTGTAGAGAAGTCGTATGCATTTGGCTATTTTCGAAGAACAAGTATTCTCCAGATATAAGCGATTTACAATGAGTTTCTACTAATGCGAAGCATTATGATGGTATTTTCAGGAAATGTGGAACTTTGTATAAACAGCTTTAAGCGGAAATATTGCCGTTAATCGTCGCTCAGGTAAGATCCGCAACACCTCTAATGCTTCGTGTGCACTGGAAACAAAACAAACTAGCCTTATTGTATTTAGCCGTGACCTTGATCTGAGGTGTCAACATAGAAGATTAAAAAAATTGAAGCCTCTTCTCTGCACACAGACTGCTTTTTTCAAGCAAAGCCATTCCCAAGCATTTTGTTCTCACATACATTTTCAGCCGATGAAATTTATTCCCAATGACATGCAAAACTCGATGTAACCGAGCAAAAGCACGTAAGAAGCAGTTTCTTATTTATTGCGCACAACAGTCGATTTTATGACAAAAGTTATATAGGATAAAACTATAAAATGTTCAAAAACATGACAGAAAAAATTCAAGAATTCTTCTCAATTTAAAATTTATTTTTTTAATAACCCAGTGATAGATCCGAAAAATTTAAATAAATTAACAATGAAAATTTTTTCCGCTACCAGAATAAAAACGAAGAGTGGCAGGTTATCAACTATAAAAGCTTCTAGCGGTTTTGTAAAGCGTTTTTGCTCGTATGAGTGAAAGGTACTAACCGTTTGAGAATGCGGCAAAAAACCAAAAACGAATGCAGCGAAATCTCTGATAAAAGCTAATGATCTGAATGATGATTTCAGCTATTAAGAGGCAGGTTGTATTTACTCGATGTGTAATTGCTGATGCTACTACATGATGCTCTTCTGGCTCCAATAATCAATTTTTGCTCTTTGCATATCATTGTAACCGAGAAAAATTAGAAAATTCCGCAATTATGAAACCAAAATCCTGCGTGCAATATTAACGCAGAAATAATTTACCTAACTTGATCATTTTTGCCGCTTGTTAGCAAGCTTACACAACTTTAGAAAAGGGTAACCTGCCAAAGTTTGATAAGTAGAGATTTGATGTAGTATAAAGTAATTACCATGTTAATGTTTTTCCCCTGTTTTATGCTTCTTCTTTTTCTCTTATTATAGTGCGCGCTCTGGTGTAATTCTACATTTTATTATTTGATATTTTTCCTTTGCAATGTTTGTTACTTCTATATAAGGCAATAGCTCTGTTTACCTCTCCACACATTATGCAAGTGTGAGTGGCGATCTTGTGTAGAAGAGGAGACAAGTTTCCATAATTTTGTGTGCTAACATCATGAAGCATAATGCCTCACAAGGCATTTTGTAGCGACTGCGATCATTTAATAGCAATAACGACTGAATCAGAGAAATAGGCAAGATTGTTCAGCATTCATCAGACCCATAGGAAGAAGGAATAGAAAAGGAGAAAAGAGATTATTACAAGGACTTTCGACGTCTTTGGATTATGAGATTTCGCTTTGACATGCAACTTAGCGTCTTGTAATTATAAGCATGAACAAGCATCTTTGAATGCCCATTTCTGAAATGATTACCAATCAACAAGGTTATACCGTCATAATAGAAACCGATACCGCGTGACCGAAGTAGAGCAATATTAAAAATGCAACGCGCCATATATTTTGAAAATATAGAGTTTCTGCTTTCCAAGAATGACAAATATAGTCTTATACCGTAGCCAACACTAAACGCGCAGAAATATAGGCAAATACGAAATAAGCATTTCGTGGTAAATACAAGAATTTCCTTTGTGCAGTTAATTTATATATAATTTCTCCATTTAAAATATTGCTACTGCTACTGAAGGCTATGCATTCATGCTGTCAGTATACTTTTCTTATTCGAGGCTGGCTATTATTCATAATATACCTTTATTATATCATGCTGCTTTCGATAGGGCGCGCTAAACATGTGTCGTAATCTATATTAAGTAACATTTTCTCTTTTATAGTTTCATCAATTCTCAGTTCCACTATAACGTGGTAGTTGAAGTATTTTCCTGCAATGAATAAAAGTTGTCACGGCAATCCAAACGCAAAAATTGATCTCCAATATTGCTGGATTCGTGTCGATCATTTTTCTTAAACTTTGGTAAAGGTTTTGCGATATCTAGTGCGTGGTAGTTGATGTGCAATTTACATCAATAGCACTTTAGTTTTACGAATTCTCCTCTGTACAATTTTCTAATATAAGACTCATTTAGTTAACCTTATAAACATGAATTTGTGAAACCTTACGTGCTTCCTACTTTTGAAACATTGCAGGTTCACAGGTGAGCACTATTCCTGTAGTTGGAATTCACAGATTCACAGCTGAATGAGCTAGGCCAAAAAACTTTTCCCACCGCTTCATTTTTGACGGAGTGAGCATGGCAAAACTTCCTGCGTGCACTCTCTTGTTTTCCGTATTTCTACAAAAGCATACGCGGAAAGGAATGTGATTTCAGTGGCAGTGTTAAGTCAAATATTCCTTTAAGAGTGTGGTCGTACAATCTAAACTAAGCTTACTAAGAATTGTATGCAAGTTAGTTTCTCTGGAACCTTTTCTCCGATGTATCGTCGCTAACCCTACTGACTGTATAGCATCAAGTGGATGGACTTCTTTTTTGAGAATTTTGGCGAGTGTTTTTCTCGCGACTGAAAATTACATAAGTGATGTACCAGCCTTTTTTTTGAAAATATGTTCGTTCCTAAAAAACGCATTTCTCGTGTGTTTATGGACATTTCGGTAGGAGGGAAAAATGCTGGTCGCCTCATTTTTGAAGTAAGAATGCTTGCGTGGGCATTTCTATATAGCCTCTACTGGAAATCACAATAGTGCTTCTATATTAGAGAATGCCACAAAACTGGGAAAAGTCCTTGCTCAATGATTATTACTGCTGAATTCTTCTACTCTGCCATTACGATGCTCCTTTCATTCATAGATTGATAGCTTTATGTTGCTCAGTTTTATCAATCATCAGCTACTGTAGTAGTCTATGCTAGAAAGTATTTCAGTTTTCGTGTTACTGTATGTTCTGGTCACTGCACTCTTCTTTTGTTTCTTTGTGCGCGAGAGTACGCTGTGATAAGTTCTCTTTTTCAGCTTTTTTAGTATGGCTGCAGCTTCATCATTTTTGATACTCGACATTCTGACTTGCTGAAGAAGTTGGAAAGAATGACTTTGTAGTGCGTGCCATTATAATTTGACTTAGTGGCTTTATTATCTTGATCATTTAGTCAATTGAGAAAGCATGGCGGAGATTTTTCACTCGAATTTTGAATGTAGGCACCCCCCTACATTTTTTCCCACTAAGCTGCGACTCTGTAGAAATGCTGATCGTCTCTATGATGTGAAAGTCTTGTACTTTTCCATGCTTTTCTATTTTTAAGTCATAAAAATGTCACATTCCACTACGTATTCTCGTAAAAAATGTCAGATTTATTTCATGCAACTTAGTCTAGAATAACTTCCAATATTTTATGTTTCTATTTTTCAGCTTTTTTCTGATGTTTTACCTATTACCAGCGAGAATTTTCGTTGCCTCTGTACAGGTGCCCCTTTTTTTATGTGTGCGTGTGCACAGACTATAACAGCTGTGAAAGAAGGACGTTGAAAGTGTGCCAAAAAAAACATTTAGTCCTGTTTTGTAATAGTGCGATAATGTAACGCACACATAAGATGAATTTCTCTCTATTGTGTCAGTATTCCAGTCTCCTCTGTTATATGTATTTCTCTTTTCTTTTCTTTTTTGTTAAAGGAGAAACGGGGTTAGGGTACTACAATCGCCCCCGATGGTACAAATCGTCTCTTTTTCATCGTATTATTCCCAATTTCGTGAGTTTATGTGCATCTTTTAACAGATAAATAGCTAGATATACATGGTTTCTATGGGAGTTCATCCTGTTCTTATCGTTTACTGGAGTATTTCTTTGAAAGTGAACATTTTCTTGAAAAAATAGGGGGGATTTTGCAATTGGATCACTATTTTTGCTTCAACAACCCACTAAACGTGTTTTTCTTTATGGATTGCATCCTTTTTGATAAATTTCATCGCAAATTTTAGATGTGTCACGGAGGAGATTATATCAAAGGAAATGGCTATGGTGGTGAATCGATCTATGGGCAGAATTTCAGAGATGAAGGATTTGTGTATCAGCATTCTCAAAGAGGTTCAAGATTATTTATTTTTATGGATGGAATGGCACTCACGTCTATTCCACTCTTTTTAGTTGTTAAACTTCTTCTAAAGCTCTTAATTTTTCCCCCCTTTAAAGATAGGCTTGTAACTTGAAATTGAGAGGATTGACTGTGTCTATTCGCATATAGATATTGTTAAGGCTGTTGGTTCATTTTCTATTGTTAGTGTGCTCTCTCATTTAGTATAGACGGCTTCTATCTTCTTAACCTCTTCAGGTGTCTTGTCCATGGCCAAAACTTTACACAGGCATTCCAACAACAGTCAATTTTTTATTACATTTGATTCCTGTCCATGGCTGGATAACCATCATGTAAATACATCTAAAAGATGTGGTCTCCTATGTATTTCTGTCCTTCTCTTCCTTAGGAAAAGTTCTCTTCTTCTTTTTTGATTGTATTGGAGAGAAAGGGAGGAGAATCTTTTTTTTGACCATTTTTCTATATGAAAACAGAGAGAGATGTATTTGGAATCTCTAATTTTATATTTTTTGACCATTTTTCTGTGTGAAAACAGAGAGAGATGTATTTGGAATCTCTAATTTTATATTTTTTGACCATTTTTCTATGTGAAAACAGAGAGAGATGTGTTTGGAATCTCTACTCTTTATTTTTCCATTCCTCCTGCTCTTCCCACTATTTTTTTATTTTTACTTTAGGTGGTTTTTGGATGTTTAACAGAGGGTATGGAAACATTGGATGCAATTGAAGCTCAAGGAACACCTTTTGGAAGGCCTCAACGGCTTGTTTCTATTTGGAATTGGTGAATATTTCTAATTTTCTCTCAAATCCTTGTGAAAGGATGACTTTTGCTTATTTTATAGTATTCAATTTCATTAAAAATGTATTTTCTCCACTACTATTTTCTATTGGATGGATTTTTGTGGTGAATTTTGTTTATACTCTCTCTTCTCTACACTCTAAAGAGGTTTCTACACTTTCATAGTTCTATTTTTCAAGGCAGAGTGAATAAGAATATTTAAAATCTACACCTCTCTTCATTTTTGGATGTAATGAATAACCAAAAAGTATTTTTTACAACAATGGAAATAGAATTTTAAAACTTTCCTTCTTCTATAAGAAAAGAAAGAGAAAAATTCTTCATTAGAGTTTTAAAATGAATTTTTTTTTTGCTTTAGAAATAACTATAAAACGTAATTTATTCCTTTCATTGGGTATACTGTTTTTCCTTTTTTTCTAACCAGCGGAGAATTCTCTGCCTTCACTTTAAATCGCATCGCTCAGAATGGATTAGAAAAATCAAATGAAGATCCTCTAAAGGAAAATATTTCTGAAACTATGAAACTACCCTCTGTAGGCGGATATGTTACAAACTATGTGTTATTTTGAACAAGAAAAAATAAGAGAAACTTTGAGAAAAAAAGAGGGATGAGAAGAAAAGAGAAAAATGGATAGAAGATTGAATGAAAAAAATAAAAGATATTTTGAAAGAATCCATTATAAGAAAAAATATTTTTTTATATTTTTTGATGCCTAAAGTTTCCTCTCTCTCTCTTTAAAAAAAATAAAAATTATTACTTTTTCTTCACTAAAAACATTATTTTCTTATATTTTTTGATTCTTAAAGTTTCCTCTCTCTCTCTCTCTCAAAAATGAAAATTATGATTACTTTCTCTTCACCCTTTAGACTACTTCTCGACCTCTCATAAACGAGGAACAATTCAATCTCTTGCGTTCTCGTGAAGAAACAGGATTGCCTATTTCTCTCCTTAAAGGATCCAAATTCTTTCTTTGAAGTGCATCTCCTCTTTATTTATTTTTTCTAATAGAGATAACTGGAAAATTTTAAACAAAATAGACTCTCTTTTTGGAATATATATACTATAGAAGTCAACTCCCTTCAGAAATGGAATCAAATCTACTTTTTTGTCTATACAAAGAATTTCGTGTTTCTGGCAGTTTCTTAAATTATAGTTTTTCTTTATAATAAAACTCCATTGTGGAGATATTCTTCTCATTTTCTATAGACAATTCGTCGTTTTATAGATGAAAACTATAAAGTATGAACCTGTTGGAGTTTGAACTATTTATAAATTACTTTTAACGGTTATCTCATTACTATTTTAGTTATTTTAAAGGATACAAAGACGATTGTTTAATCTATTTTCATCCAAATTTTGATCCTAGTCAATGAGAACTTTTTGATTCGAAACTCTATAGGAAAGAAGGAAGGAGAGAAAGAGAAACTCTCGCTCTTTCCTCTCTCTTTTTTTTCCTCTCTCTTTATCTCTCTCTCTCTCATCCCTCTCTCTCTCTTTATCTCTCTCTCTTTATCTCTCTCTCTCTTTATCTCTCTCTCTCTTTATCTCTCTTTATCTCTCTCTCATCCCTCTCTCTCTCATCCCTCTCTCTCTCATCCCTCTCTCTCTCATCCCTCTCTCTCTCATCCCTCTTTATCTCTTTCTCTTTATCTCTTTCTCTTTATCTCTTTCTCTTTATCTCTTTCTCTTTATCTCTTTCTCTTTATCTCTCTTTATCTCTCTTTATCTCTCTCTCTCTCTCTCATCCCTCTCTCTCTCTCCCCTCTTTATCTCTCTCTCTTTATCTCTTTATCTCTCTCTCTTTATCTCTTTATCTCTCTCTCTTTATCTCTTTATCTCTCTCTCTCTCTTTATCTCATCCCTCTCTCTCTCTTTATCTCTCTCTCTTTTCAAAATTACAAAACAAAAATATATCTCACAAACACCCTTTAGATAGAAAACTTGCAAAATTCTTCGTTTTTTTTATACTTTGAAAATGAAGGAGATATATACATGTACACAGATGGACAACCTAAGCTGTCTGCTTCTTCTTTTTCAATTTTGTGAAATGCATCACAACATAAATATTACACATCAAAGGAGTATTGCTTCTCCTTCTATTTTGTTTTTATAGTCCTCTACAAGATACCTCCATATTATATATATATCTTTTCTTATCTATCTTTTATATCTTTTCTTAACGTTTTTTTGCCTCTCTTTATGAAAGAGAAGATTTCTCAACAAAATTCTTTCCCTTTCTCTCTCTCCACGTTCTACATACTCCTTTTTCTATTAAATAGAGAAAATGCTTCATAATGAGAATCTCATAGAGAGATTTATAGAAGGATATTTTCTACAGAAACTCTATAAGGTTTAAATATATATTCTCTTGGATTGTCTAGAATCTTGCTTTTGAAAAATCCAAAATCCACTTTGTTTTCCATTGCAAGGAAACTTTCTAAAATAAAAATGAGAAAAAGAAATCCATCTTTGAAGGTTGAAAGGATAAAAGAAATGAAAAAAGTGAGTTATTCATGGCTTTCATAATGAGGATAGATTATTTTATTTCTGAAAAAAAATTGAAAGATATACTCCATTTCTACATCTTCTCTCTATCGCCATGGAATCGAATTTTGTAACTTTTTTCTACACATTTTCCTTCTCCCTTCTTTTCCATGATATTTTTTCCTTCTTCCTTCTTTTTTTCCTTCTTTCTTCTTCTCCTCAATTTCTTCTATATAGTCTCTCTTCCAGCTGTCTGTTGAAGAAATGTTTCATCATCTAAAGGGAAGAGTCCTTCTGCTTTTCGTTTAATATTTATACAATGACGTTTTTCTCTACAATGGAGACGATACAGAGAAGGAGATTCAATAAATTCATTGCAGGTAGAACAACGTATACGACGAGTAGGAGAAGAGAGATTCCATGAAGAAGATTCTTCTTCCTTCAAAATAAAAACGGAAGAAAACTCTTCTTTAGAAGAAGGGAGTGAAGATACATCTTCTGTAGAAGAAGAGAAGGAAAGATGATTTTTATGAGGAGACATCGCATCGATGGCTCTCTCTACAAGAGGATCCTCTGTAATACATGTACATACACACATTGGAATATCCTTGAAATAGTTTACTTCTCAGAGAAAGAAGGAAAGAAAATTGTAAAAAGAGTTTATTGTGATATTCTACACTTTTTTGATCATTTCCACCCACACTTTTGGCCTCTTCTTAAATTCAGTTTATTTAAGAAGAGAATAAAATCCATTGGAAAAATCCACTCCTTTAGAGAGCCATCTTTTCAATGGATTTTATTTTTCAATGTCTATGGCGTCAAACTCTTCTATTCCTATACAAAAAATTGCGTTTTCTCTTTTTAAATATTTCTCTCTCTCTCTTTCATAGAGGTTTGATTGGCTGTGTTTAATATTCAAATCACTCTCTCTTTCTCATTAGAAATTTCCTACTCACACGCTTTCTCCAAAAATTTTCTCTCTCTCTTCCTTTCTCTCTCTCTCTCTCTCTCTCTCTCTCTCTTTGCCTCAATATTTTCCTCTCTCCCACCTTTTTCAAAAGTTGCCTGCGGTCTGTGTTGGCTTCGTACATTCGTGGATAGAAGTTGAATAGAACCAGAAGGTTTCAAAGCTTCCATAACAAACTCATCCACACGACGATACATATTTGGAGGACATAAAAACGTAATTTTGTAAAAATTCTCTCCCTTGAAAGGCCCTGCAGAGCGTGGCGATGGACAGATCAGCAAGGGGGCATCGCCTGTGAAATTGGGTGGTGTACGTACACTGGAGGAGGGGAGATCTATCGCTGCTGGAGGGTCCTCTCCATACCCTCCATCGTCTTTGCTAGAAGATGTCAATGAAGGTGATTCCACTTCAATTGTGGCAGCACAAGAAGAGCAAAGAAATTCATATAATTGTTGCCGCTGTGAGAGTTTTGAACGAATTCTCAACCGCATAAAGGCTCTGGCAATTTGATTGGGTAAATGCCGTTGAAGTATCTCCATCACTTTCAAAGCTTGCTTTTTGGCAGGTTCATCCAAACGAAGATTACATCCAAGCTCACGCATAGCCACTTAAAATGGAGGGGAGAGAGAGAGAGAAATACAGAGAGAGTGAGAGAGTTAAAGGGGAGAGAGAGAGAAATACAGAGAGAGAGAGAGAGAGAGTTAAAGGGGAGAAAGAGAGAGAAAAATACAGAGAGAGAGAGAGTAAGAAAGAAAGAAATGCAATGAAAGAAAAGAGTAAAAGAAGATAAACCAAGCAAGAAGTAAAGAGAAAAGATAGAAATGGCCTAATAGCTTAGATGAGAAATAAAGGAAAAACGAATACAAAAATGAAGTAAAAATCAAAAAACATGAATTTGAAACACTATTGCATAAAGAAAAAGATAACAAATTGTACCTTCAATCATACTTCGAGAGAGAGGCATCCCTGTTTGTGGATTGACAGCAAATTCAGTGATGAGTGTGGCCACATCTCGAAAAATAGATTCCAAAGCAGCTTCTCTTTCTTTTTCAGAGACTTGAAGTTCTCCTAAATAATAAAACAGTGATGTAGAGAATAAATTAGATGATATAGAATGGATTCAACAACATGAAACAGTAAAAGAATCTTCTCTAGATAGCCAAAAGGGAGTAACCCATTTTCCCACAAATAATAAGAATAAAAAGCAAGGATACACAATTGGAGAAGGAGAGAATAAAGTTTATAAAATAAAATAATAAAAATGAAAATGATAAGAATAAAAAAAAAGAGCAAAACATAAAAAACATGAAATCAAGAAAAAATATAAAGAATAGAATCAATGAATGAAAAATTACAAAAGAAAAAAAAAGAAATATATAACATTCTATTGTATCTTCATACCCCACTATGAAAACTAGCCGTTGGAAGAGGCAAACAAAATCTCAAGTTAAAAATAGTATTCTTTTTCCATACCTTTGTCAAGTATACGTTTGCAAATATCAGTAGCATTGGTAGTCTTAAAAACTTTCATCAATGTTTCTTTCTTTGCATATTCACCCTTTGAAACATTATGAAAAATGGTATGTGATTGCAAGACTTCATCAAGATCTGTTTCAATACCTGAGAAGAGGGTAAATACAAAAGGATTCATTGCAGAAATATATTTCCATGAAAAGAGAGATAAAAAGAAATCACCTAAACAGAGTGTTTTGAAGCATGAAGGAAGGTTTGAAAATCAATGGCCATCTATTCAAAACGAAAACATAGAAAAAAAATGAAAGGATTGAGAGAATTCCTTCTTGCCAGTTTAAGAGGAAACGTCAAAAATACAGCCTCAAAAGGTGGCCATGTAAAACAGAAAGGAGAAGAAGAAGTGGATTGTAGTCATTCACTTGAATTCTAATCGCATTAAGAATCTCCTTTGATCCTTTATTTAAACTATAAAGTAAACCAAAACATGTTTTATTCTTACGAATTTTGGTTTCTTTGGAGGGCTACGTTTTTCTCAATCAAAGTTGTTTTCACTTTTTTATTTAAAATTTATTAATCGTTTGCACATATATTTCATCAGTTTGCCTTTTTATCTCCTCTTCTCCCTATTAAAATTTACCCGAGCGCCAATTAACAACTTTATTTTTGTAGCAAGCCACCTCAAATCGATAGCCATAACTCTTCAGGCGAACTACAGCCACGTTGGTCAAACGAACTTGATTTATGGGTTGGAAAATACTCATTGCTTATTACATAGAAGATAAGTAAAAGAAAAAAAGACACAAATAGCACGCCTATAAAAAATCCAGTGCAATAAACACTAAAAATTTAACAGAAAACAGTACAAAGGAATTAGAAAAAAACAAGAATAAAAAACCAATCAATGACCAGGAAAATAAACGGAGAGGTATGCTTTTAAAATGTCATTCTAGGGCATGGAAAGACTATTTTTGAATGACAGTATACTTCTTCAATTAAAATCTACCTGTATCTTTTCGAACTACTAGTAGAAATGCATCGGATTATCTTTCCTGAATGCATTCAATGAAGCACTCTTTCGGTGTTATTTCTAGCAACAAATCTCCATTTTTCGTCAATTCTATAATATGCTTTTTATTTCATTCTTACAATCTATATCAAACATTTCTTTCCTCCATACATTTCCTACACAAAACATTCCGCAAAATAGAAATATTTCTTACAGCACGCATCCACCCCTTCACGAGATGCCACGCAAACATTTCCGCATTTTCTTTGTCAGACACAAAGTAATCCAACAAAAACGATATCGAATATTGACGTTACGCATGGGTATCAAATTTTATTATGAAAAAGAGTAACAAAGCGGAATGCGTTTTGTTTTTTCATGAAATTTGTTCTTACTTTTTTCATGGGCAGGAAATTCGAAATACACAAAATATGCACTATCTAACAGAAAAAATAAGCGCATGAAGTTGTTTTCATGGTTGCATGCAATAATTTGCTGGATGAGAAGACTTTATATCCATGTAAGAAACGAAGTAGCTGTGATCATTCCAACAGGACAACCAAATGTGTGATGAAAAAGAAAAATGAAGGTACAGAATTCAGAGTGACGCACGAAGATGCGCCTGCTAAGACCGGTGAAAAAAAAGAGAAATAAAATGGGAGAACAGAGAAAGATACACAGTTATAAGAAAAAAAGCAAAATAAGAGAGGACAAATTAATCAAAAAAGAATTTTATTAAGTTCTACACAAAAATCGCAACATGAAGCTGGTAATTTAGGCGGGAGCCAATTCGTTTCACCCCTTTACCTACCAGATTATACAGTGCGACAACTGCAAAAGAGCATTGGCTATCGAAAGAAAGGTAGAAGAAAAAGCACGCGCATTCAAAAAAAGGAAATAATAAAAACAGCACAAAAAAAACCGCTTATCGAACCTGACAAAAAAAGGAAAAAAAATAATACTAGCAGTAATTTCATTTTACTGATCAAACCGATGTTCGTCCCGTGTACTTGTCAATAGGACGAATAAAATTCACAATTGCTGAAGTAAGGTTACCATGCGAACTTCGCATTTTCTTACGCAATAAATCAGGTCAATTGAAACTTGATTATTAGTAGAATGATATTACTCTTTTGTGATTTCGAATGTGTCATGTGATATTTTTCTTTTGCTCATTTGCAATGCTCGAATTCAAGTTTGAAGTATGTATTGCATACC
>JADAQX010000434.1:0-40000 GCA_015476325.1 Cardiosporidium cionae
TTTCTATTTTTAAAAAATAATATAAAATAAAAAATACTATAAAAATAACAACAGAAAATAAAAACACAAAAAATTTTTAAACTATTTTTCTATCATCTCCTAAAAATGGATTACTCAATTTTTCAAACATTTCTTTATTTTTCTAACATTTTCCTTTCATGTATTCTCCTTACCAGTAAAAGCAATCAATTCTGTAGCAGCATTCTGTCCAGGAACAGCAGCCAAAAAAGCTTCTTTATTCCATCGATGTTGTGTACTTTCTTCAATTTCTCCTCTTTCTATTTTCAATGCATCTACAAATAACTCTCCCTCTCCACGCTGTGTCATCATTGTATCCTAAAAAAAAAATATAGATATATAAACAAAACTAATGAAAAACAAATTAGAAAAAATAATGAAAAACATTTATAAAAAAAATAATATATATATATATTATAGAACAGTTATAAAAATATAATTAAAAAATCATTAAAAACGAATGTATCCCAAAAAAAAAAAAAAGTGGTTAACTAGTAAAGCTGAATATATATATATATATATATTCAGAAGTTATTAGATCAACTCTATACTTTTTTAACCCTCTCAAAAATTTTATAAAACACTAAATTTCTGTAAAAGAGTAAAAAAAAATTTTTAATAAAACAGTGGGTACAAAAATATTCAAACCTTGCAATTCTATATTAAATTTAATTAAACTAAAAATTTTTTTCTATACTAAATTTCATTTTATACACACAGTAGAATACTTACCAACATACTTTCCCTATAGAATAACCAAAAGGGAAGAAGCTGCTTTAATAATAAATTCTCTACATATTCCAAAAACAAAAAATTGGCTAAATCTTCAGATTTGGTAACAAAATTCTTTGGTTTGTATGAAATCTTCAACGATGTAGATATTTCTTTGAGGGTAGACGAAAAAAATGAAAGCTGTAAAATAAAAAAAAAATTTATAGAAGAATTTTACAGAGAAAAATATTAATTTACCAAAAATAAAAATGCATATACATAGTGAAAAAGAAAATAGTTTTTAACCAAGAGTATTTCAAACTTTTGTTTTTTTACATGTATTTATAAATTACAATTTTTTCTTTCATTTTAATTCCATTGTAATTTTACATCTCGCCTCTACATCTATAGTCTTCCTTCTAAATTTTTCCATCATGTATAGTCTCTAAAGTATTCTTTTTCTATATAGCAAAAATAAAATTATATTTAAAAAAAAAGAAGTAAAACATCTTTTGAATACACAAAAATTTTTTGGGTTTATTCATTAAAAAAAAGAAAAAAAAAGTTTAGCATTTTATATATTTCAAAAAATGGATATATTTTTCATTTTAAAAAACAAGATTCTTACTCAAATTGCATAAAAAAAAGAGAACGTACATTGGAAAAACTATGACATGTAAAACACAAACATCGAAGAGCTTCCAACAAAATCAAATCTTCAGCACATTGTTTACTGTCATTAGCATCAGGGAGAGAAAGATCACTGAATAATATATTCAATATATGTATAGGTTATCCCTATTTTTTTTAAATTATAAAATCATTAGAACTAAAAAAACAGAACTTGATAAAATCTTTTACTCTAACCAAAATGCTCTGTTAATGTACACGCACACAAAATTTTTTTAATACCATAAAAAAATAAAATATAGCTTTGCTGCCTCTTCACATACCTATTTCTTCCTTCCTTTTATCCCAGGAAACAATACACTTCATACATTCAACTTTATTTTACTAATAAAAAAACTCCTTAAAAACATTCATTTAAGTTCCAATGAAAAAAAATTAGGAACATCAAGAAAGGAAGATGTAATGTGTTTTTTTTCCCCTCAAAATTTGATTTTTTTTTTTTTTTACCTCTGAAATTTGTTAGAAAACTCGGGAAAATTTTGAGAATAGAAAACTAAAAATCTGCGATGAAAAGAAGAAAACTTTCATACAATTACAAAAACTGTGTAATAGAAAAAAATATTATATTCAAACAAAGGAAAATAAGAGGGATAGGAATAAGATAGGAGGTATAAAAACAAGGTACATTCTCAGATATAGATTGAGAAATATAAAAAATATTAAAAAAACTAATATCACAAATAACAAAACCATGGAGCCACCTTGAGAGAGTATGCCTTGCTTTCTGGCATGCACACACACACAGAGATGAAACATAATCTTATATATACACATAAATAGACCTCATACTTGAAAAAATCCATAACAATCATAGGATCTTCTAAAGCCATCAAAAGAGAAGAAATCGGGGGGAGTTTGTGAAGATTTACTGCATTTCCTTTTTACAAATAGATAAGAACAGAATTTACTCCATATTTACCAACAAATATTTGTGGTGATAAGAGTACTAAGTATACGATTAAAAAAAAAATTCTATACATATATAGTTCAGTGCATAAGAGTGCATTTACTTCAGCTATTACAAAACATATATACACACATAAAAAAGGATAGGTTCTGATATTAAACACAAAGAAAACAAAAAATAATAATCCTATCTACCATACAAACAAGAAAAGAACATGATTTAGTACGGTTTCTGCATAACTATTATACTCGTACAGATATACCTTGCGATAAGCTCAACCGTTTCATATCCGAGGATCGCTTCCCCCAACTCGATGACCGTTTCACCCGACTTGCAAGATTTCCCCATTTAAGAATAGACTCTTTTGAACTAAATGACATCGTGACCTTTTGGATATATGGTCTACACAGAACTGTGCAAGGAAAAAGAAATATGAACAAAATACACGTGGGAAAAGGAAGTTATCATTTTTTAGATGTAAGGAAAAGACGGCTGTTCTTATATAATGCAATAGTAGGAAAAAGGAAAGGCAACTGAAATGACTGAAACTTTTCTGCTCTGCAAAAAATATCCGCGAAAAACAAGTTACAAACACACGGTGCTAAAATCGAGTAGAATGCGTGATACTAAAAAGGGAGTGTAGTGACACCACCAAACAAAAAGAAAACGAGAAAAAACAAAGCAAAAACTATTTCAACGAAGAGAAATCTAAGTGCGATAAGTATTTTAATGCAGAAGATTCAGCTTAAACCAAACAAAGAATGGCGTTTCAAATAGGTGGTACAATAGAAAAAAAATCATATCTTTTTCTAATTTTTGCTAAAGTATAAATTTGTTTGGTACAATTCGTTACTATAGATAAAAACTAGAAATATATATAGAACCAATGTTTTTATACCTGGTGCACAAAAACTGTGAATCACAACAAATGTATTTAAGCATGATTCACTTCCTCTTCTCGTGTTAGAAAAGTGATGCTTTTAAACTTTATAGCACGTATCTTAACGTAAATTTTTTCCCCATATTTTCGTCTCTCTAATATTGCGATTACTGGAAGCGAAGTACCGTTCCATGCAATTCTATTGAAAGCAGCGAACATACACAGCAGCAATACTGTAAACCAAAAATAAAGGTAATCACAAAAAAAAAGAGAAAACGGAAGTGAAATACAGAATACGCTACGGTAAAAATTGCTGCTTGGTTGCTGACAGAATAGTATACCATAAAACAGCGCATGTACAACAATGGACAACATGTACATACGATAGGGTAACCCACCAAAGAATAAGCTTAGGTGCTTTTGTAGTGAGAAGCACCAAAAACCTTTTTAAGAAAAAGGAACTCCACGGTATTTTACAGCAAAATAATATCACGAAACTGAAAGTATAGTTTATCGTCTCCACGTGTTATATTTCTCGTGACCTCTAATTTTTGACTGAAGGATGCAACTTAGTTCTGATGACTGGGGAAAATTTCGTCGCTTCAAAATATGAACGGATTTTCCCAACTCCGGTCTAATTAGTAGAACAACATAAAATGCGCGTGTTAAAAGAACAAGGCGAAAATACAGATGCACTACTCTTGCACGCCGACGGTGCACCACCACTCATGCTGTTAAATGAAAAATGACCCAAAAGGGTGAAATCTGCCGCAATTTTTGAATTGTGCGATTCACTGCTTATTTTGGACTAATGATGCATGCATCTTTAATGCGTTGAAAAGATGAAGATGATCGCATACTTAATTAGCGGATATAAAGGCTGCTCGATTTTAAGGCAACACAGTCGAAATCAAACAAATTGCTCAAGAGCGAAATAAAGAGAATGGTGGTCTGTCATATTTATAACGTTTCACTTTTCGTGAAGTAAGAAATGAAAAAATATGTTTTCTAGAAAAGTTTCAATTTAAAATGAATGAAATTAATTTGTTAAAATTAAACTATATACTATGAATGATTGGCCTTGTACATTCCTCTTTGGTTTTGTACTCCATGTAAAACTGCACGTATTTGAGTCTGTTAGACATAGCAATAAATAACACTTTTATCTTTTATAACTCGACCCAATTGAAAAGTAAAGAAAATTGGATAAAAGGAATAATGTTTTGAATAATTTTATTCCAAATATCAGTTGGTTTAAATTTTGCTGTACACTGAGAAGAAAATCTTATTGCGATGCAATTTGTTTAAATAGCTAAGACTTAACATAATTCAACAGAGTAGACTACAATATTATAAAAAAATCATTACAGAATGATAGGATAATTTCTATTCAATTTACACATAAAGTTAGTTATATTCCGTGTTTACAACTTGTAAAGTAAGTTTTGTCAGTAATAATATATCTTTCGGTCACAGCAATCAATACTTCAATTCCACTGATTGTATTTCACTCTTTTCGTGAATGGGTGAACTGATGAATTAGTGTGAGCCTGTGTATGTTTTATTATAGAAGAATAAAGTACGACTACGAAAATTCTATGAACTAGTTACATTAACAGGAAAAGAAGGTAAGACTAGGGCTAAGAGGCACAACGTAAAAGCATTATTTACTAACGTAAAAGCGTTATTTACCCCCCTCAATTGTTTAGTTGTTACAAAAAGGATTGCGATAAATAAAAAATAAATGAAGAATAACAACAGGATAACATTTTCTCTGCAAGAAAGTTCATTTTTACCGCTCTCGTTTTAATTGTAAAGAGATCTGTGCGGTTATTTGGGTGCAATAGAAAAAAAGTGTATATCATTGTAACTATTCCTATTAATGCAAAGTGCCACAAAAGAATGCCTATTCGAGGTCGATGGTAACTATGATGTTTTTTTAATCTTTAATACGTCGTAACATATAGTAACAAAAACATAAACATGCAGGCATAAAAACTAGTTACAAATTAGCAAATACAACTCTAGAAAATGTAACTTCGCTATAAATAAACGTCGCGTTCAGTAAAAGAAGCATGTAGCAAGTTTGGTGTCACAGTTATTCCCGTTTGAAGTAGAGCTAAGTTAATATCTTTAATACTCTCTTAGGAACAGTAAAACAGGTAACTGCTGAGTTGATGGTTGATTTTTGAATTACGTTTTACTTGGCATGATGCTACTTAAAACTTTCCTTGCACTAAATTGTAATTAGCGGTTACAATTTTATTTTGCCTAATGAGAATAGAGGGAGTTGCCAAATGAGAGTGATGCGTATCCCTTTCTAGATTGATTCCTTCATAGTAACTAAGAGTTGTTGTAAACGTTATGCTTGCTGACGGAAATCTGAATGAAGTGAAGAGAATAGCCGCATTATGTATCGCTGAATTCTACTTTTAAAATAATTTTCAAAACAGTTAAATCTTTCCTTTAAAAATGCTAGCGGACGTTGCCTCCCAATTAAAATATAGGAATACGCCCATATAATAGCTTACATGTTTAGTTGAAAACCATCTATCTTTTCAGTAAATACCAAAATGTTTCACTTAATAGGGGCCAGTCTGTGCCATTCTACTTTCGTTAATATATGCACAATTTTTCTAGTCAATAACTTTTTTGTTACTTTTCATCAAAACCATTGGCATTGACAGGAGCTTGTAAGAGAATTTAGAAATATATAGATACAGAAATTACAGCTTGCAATTGTTTTTTTAGTTGTAACCAGTGTATTTTACTATGAAATCTGGCAAGTACACATGAAATTTTGAAAGGGAGATTCTTTCGGCAATATGGCATAAAAACTACTATTTCTTACTGAAGCTGTTTTTGTCACTTCTATCAGTAGCGGATTGAATGGTTGTGCGTGTAAAGCATAAGAAAATACAGAGCACAACAATTTCCTAAAACGCCGTCTAGTTTGCTATTTCCCTAATTCCTATTCTTTGTTTTGCTTTGATGTTCTCGTTGCAATAGCTATCTCTTCTATCAATTTACTGTAATTTCTACCAGTATATGTTTTATATATTTTGCTTGCACCTTTTCCATACTTCTGTTTTGCTAAAATAGTTAGCCTATTGCTGATGTAAAAGTAGAGGTTCAATCTTCTATTTTTGGTAATAGCTGCTCATGAAAAAAATCTCCTTTCACTATCTTTCTAAAACACTAATAAGGGTGTTCCCTGGATGAAATAGAAACGTCGCTAAGTTGAATAGACTTCGTGTTCGTGTACAAAGGGAAACAGTTCAACGAGAATTCTCTTCTATTGGCATCATTCTAAACAAAAGCTACTAGGGTAAATTTACATGCCCGATCTTCGACGCGTTTTGTTATGAATTGAACGATAACAACGCGTGAATCTATGCACATACATATTTTTAAAAGTTATCTTTCCGTATTGCGTAATTGTTTTCAAAAACTCTAATCACATTAAAAAAAAGTAGAGTGACTGAATGCTTCCTTCCCTTCACGGATCCTTTCGCATTATGTAAATCAAAAGTTACCCGCATCTATGCTTTCCTTTCGGTTGGTTTACTTTTTTGCACTTCTTTGCAATTCTCTTTTAAGTTTATGGCAATTCTTGTAGTCATGCACATGTTCTTAACTTTTTTCCATTAAATTTTGCGTGAGACCTGTACGTACAACCTTATTAGTTAACTTCATGTTTCGTTCACACATTCTACCGCATATCCTTGTTCTCTTCTCTCTATGGTTGTTATCCTTACTCCACTTCTCGAGAATGCTACTTTTTCTTCCCTCAGTTCTCTCATTGTCAGACGTTCCCTTTGTTGCACTCTCGATCATTTAATGTAATATTGTTATCGTAAACATCCGTTTTTAAAAGACAAATAATTTAAAAGTTCATTTCTCAAAATTTGTGTTTGCAGATCCTGTTAGCCTTTTATGCGACTTTTAGATACTTTGTAGAGTGATGAAAATGTCTCCGCCTACACTCATTCTTCGTATTCGTAGCCCCGCTGGCTTTACCCGATTATCAATCTCCTCTTCATTGACTCTTAAAGATTTGAAAAAAGAAATTGAAGTTCATACAAATATTCCTGCAGAGCAGCAATCCTTATTTTTGGATGCCGATTATCGAAAGGTGAGAATTTTTTTTTTTTTAGTGATCAGAATGCAACAAAAGAGCACAACGAAGAAGGAGAACATGAATTCAAATTGAAAGTGGAAAAAAATTTTTGAAGAGAAACATTTAGTTATAAGAATAGAAAAACCAAAAAGAAAGAGCGACATGAAATAAAAAGTACAATCAAATAAAGGGATATCGAGAAGGAATTTTTCCAATGGAAAAAATCTAAATGTAACTCAAATACCAAGTTTTCAGAAATTACAAAATCTCTATTTAATTTGACTTTTTTTTTATAAAAATTTTATTTTTGTATAAGGATCTTTTCAAATATCTACCCTTGTTCTGTATGTAAATTTTTCATACATTCCGTTCATGTTATACTTTGATCCATTTTTTACTAATTGAGATTTACTTAAAAAAATTTCTCAAATAATTTAAAGATTTTTTATTATTGATTTGTTTTGAAAAATTTATAGATCAATTTTTTTATATATTACGTTGCAATAGCATTTCTTAGTTATGATATATTTGTATTTTGTGTTTTCAGTCATTGAGTGGAGATTCTTGCTTCCTCGATAAATTTGCCTTGCAAAATGGTTCTATTCTTTTTGTTAAAAGTGATTATGTTGGTGAAATTAAAGGATCTACACTTGAATCTACACAAGGAAAATGGAAAACATCAACAGAGTTGACAGAGCAGCATCCAAAAGGTCAATTAATTGTAAAATGTTCGATGAACAAAGTTGTATTTTACGTTTTGAGGTAGTATATTTTAATAATTTTTGTCTATTTTAAAATTTCATGGTTTTTTCTAAAACGTATATATATATATTTATTTATGTATTTAATTAAAGATACAACCAAAAAAAATATGGGAAAACCTCTTCCTCACAGTCAAGGAATAGATGATATGCAACCAGAAGATAAAAGTTTAGATTCTTCAGCATCTGAAATGAAAACTTCACTTCCAAAAATTTCTGCAGAAGATACAAGTGCAGGTAAATTCGAAAAAATTAGTATTAGAATGGAGATATATTCCCTCAAATTTCAGTCAACTATAACTTAGATGAAGATATCAAGAGGATGAAGGAGGGCTTCTCACTTAACTTTGATAATTTTTTAAAAGAGAAAGGGATGCTTATTTTTATGTAATAGAAAAATACGGTCTATTTTTATTAAAATAATTTTTTTTTAGTGTTCCTGCTTTTATTAGTTTTTTTTGTTTGTATTTTTATTATTATTTTGTTTTATTTTCATAGTTTTATAAAGTTTTCTTTTGAATTTTTGTATTATTTTGTTCTTTTTTATGTTTTTCCTATTTCTCAGGTTTCCGAAAAGATGATAAAAGTGAACCCAATTTTAAATCATTCGATCAATTTCTCACTGATAATGGTTACAATATAATTGAACTTCCTGGTAGTAAATCCTATTTACCATCACAATTAGTTCGAAATCAAATGATGAAGGTGAAGAAGGAAAAAAATTGCCAAAAAAAATATACGTTTTTTGTTTTTATTTCAATTTTGTGTTTTGATGCAGTTTTTCTCTATTTTATATATTTTTTTTAACTTTATTTTATATATATCCATTTTTTTGATAAAATTTTTCTTCTCTTTCTTTTCTTTATTGTTTGTATAGGTCCCACCAAGTGTTACGCTTAAATATCAACCTTATCGACATGTTGATCATTTGGAATTGATGAATGTTGAAGAAATAAAAAATTTTGTAAATTATTGGAGATATTCTTTAGATATGGTTACTCAGAGAGCAGGATGGATGTTTGGATATTATAAAGAAGATGAACATTATCCTCTTGGTATTAGAGCTGTCTGTGAAGCTATTTATGAACCTCCTCAAGTAATTTATTTTTGTTTTTTAAATGTTTTTGAGTAAATTTTTTTATAAAAATGATATTCTCTTATTCTATCCATTCTTAGTTTTTATCTAATAAAAAAGAGGCTTACAAAAAAATGTTTTTTTTTATTAATTTCAAATTTTATTTAGTTTTTCAATAATTTTCTAGAAATTATTTTAAAAATATAATTTAATGAAATTCTCTTATCCTACCTATTCTTAGTTTTTATCTACTATAAAAAAGATTTTTTTTATTAGTTTCAAATTTTATTTATTTTTTCTTTCTCAATAATTTTTTTAGAATTTTTTTTTTTTTTATAGTATTCTGTCAATGATTCCATTTGTTTATTGGATGATCCAGATAATAAAAAAGTAGAAGCTATTGCTGCTCATTTAGGATTGGAAAAAATTGGAATGATTTTTACACACCTTCCACGAGATGAATTTCTCACTGCAAAAGAAGTTATTTCTATTGCAAAGTTAATACTAAATAGCAATTTTTTTTTTTAAAATTGTGTATAACCCAAATTTTGTATATTTTTTCATGTGAAGAGAAAGAAAAACCTATCTTATATATGTATATATATAAAGTTGAAACTCTGAGAGTGCTATATGAGGATGAAATAAAAAATAAAAAAACATGGATAAAAGAAAATACATAATTGAAAAAGATAAAAAGGAAATTTTACAAGAAATAGTTTTTAATTTTTCAAGTTGTATTCTACCAGTTGAAATTTATATTATATTTTTAAAAATTGTTCTAATCATTTTTATAATTTGATATTTCATGTAATTTTTATTCTCTTTTATATTTTTAATTTTGAAGAAAAAACAATTTATTTAATTATTTTATAAAAACTATCCCTTAAATTCTCTAATCCATTTTTTTATTTTTTACAACTATTAAACTCTCTATCCAATTTATTTACGTTTTTTTTTAAACTATTAAACTGTCTAATCAATTTTTTTAATTTTTTAAAAAAACTATCCCTTAAATTCTCTAATCAATTTATTTAATTTTTTTATAAAAAAATATTATTTTTTAGTCGTCAATTAAATTCTCTCACAAATAAACATTTTACTGGCTATTTAATGAGTAAATTGGTGACGTGTACAATCAGTCCAGATTTAACTGCTAATGGAGAACCTGTGGCTAATGCTTTTATGGTTTCAGATATGGTAATAAAATAGGATAAAAAAGGATGATTTGAATAAGAAGAATTTAATAAAATTGGTGAAAAAGAAAAGAAAACATTTTTTTTCCTTTATAATAAGATTAAAAAAATGAAAAAAAATATACTTTCTATAAAAAAAAATATTTTTTAAAGAAATTTTATTAATGTAAAAACATAGAGCGTCTATCTCCTTTCGTATTTTTTTTTGTTTGTATATTTTTTGAAACTTTTTAATCAATTTTTTTATTATTAAAAATATTTTTTTCGTCTCTATTGCATTTCCATAAAAAAAAATGGGAACTTTATTTTTTGGCCATCCTTTTTTGCTCACTAATTTTCTTTTTTTGGTTAAAATTATAATTTTTTGTTTGAAAAATGATTTTCATAGGGAATGGCATTAGTAAGAGATGGATTAATAAATGAAGAATTATCTAATGGATCACATATGCATCTAAGAAAAGCTAAAAAAGTAAATTTTTATATAGAGTTTGTTCTCATATTCTTAATTTTCTTCTTTTTTTATAAATTCCTTTATCTCCAATTTTTTTATATTTTTTTTTAATTATAGTTTTGAATTGTTTTTCTCTTAATTTTTTTTTTATTTTCTATGTTTTTGTTTTTTTTTTTATATTTTTTTTTAATTTTTGTTTTGATTTGTTTTTCTCTTAATTTTTTTTTTATTATCTATGATTTGGTTTTTTTTTTTTAGCAAGAATTATTACCTCAAATATTGGAATCTGGAAAAGAAGCAGTGAAATTTGATTCTGATTGGTTTTTAGTTAGAGTGAATGAATCTGCTCCCAAGCGTGTACGTTATTATTTTTGTTCCTTTTTTAAGTTTAGATAAAATTTTATAATATTATTAAATGAGGAAGAAAATTTTTAAAAAATTCTCAAATGAAGAAGTTAAAAATATTTTTGCTTGTCTCTTCATGTATTTTTTTTATTTATTTGATTTTTAGTTAACCCTTTTTTGTTTCATTTCTCCTCCTTTTGTATACCTTTTAGAAAAATTTTAAATATAAAATTTTTTTCATACACATTTTCTTCTTTTTTATTTAGGTTCGATCTATGTTTCTCCATACACATTTTCCACGTGAAAATCGTGATACGCCTTGTCCTTCCTCTGCTATTAAAGTGAAAGAAAAAATATATTCTCTTCATAAGAGTTATTTTTTGTTTTTTTGATGATCAATGTAGTTCATATTTGGAAAAATAAAAATAGTACAAGCGTATCCTTTTATACTGGAAGATAGTCCACCTTCGTGTCAATTTTAAAAAAAGTTTGCTATTCATTTTCTTTTCATAAAATCATTCTAATTGTACCTCAAAAAAACTTCTTAACCTTTTAAGAAGTTTCTCTTTCTCTCTCCAACGTTTCATTTCTTTCTCTCCAATTCTTCGTTTCTCTTCCTCTCCAACTTTTCGTTTCCCTTCCTCTTTCCAACTCTTCTTTTCTTCCTCTCCTCTTTCCAACTCTTCTTTTCTTCCTCTCCTCTTTCCAACTCTTCTTCTCTTCCTCTCCTCTTTCCAACTCTTCTTCTCTTTTTCCAACTCTTCTTCTCTCTTTCCAACTCTTCGTTTCTCTTCCTCTCTCTCTTTCCAACTCTTCTTTTCTTCCCACAAATCACCTTTTTCTATTCACCGATGATCATCGCTTCGCCTCCTCTTCCTCTGATCACAGCTAAAGAGTAAAGTGTATGTACACACCTTTTAACCTCACAGGATCTCTCTAGGAGTATAATTTGTCCATTTTCTGTTAATTTAGGATTATTTTTCTCATCCTGCTGTGATGCAATACAAGAAGGAGTCCAGATGGAAGCGTTTTGCTGATTTTCATTTGATTCTTTATGTGAGTATAAAATTGGATTTGGAGACAGCTTTGACAATTTGTGAAAGTATTCGTGATCAATCGGAGGTTGATGAAGGCTTAGAAGAAGTTTTATCATTGTTAGCATGATCCAAATTTTCCATTCCTTTAATTTTTGAAAGAAAAATTCCTTGTTTTTTTTCCACATAAAAAATAAAGTCATATTTATCAAACTTCCTTATGTTTTTTATATAAAGTTCACACCGAAATTTTAGGTTAACTGTATTTTGAAAAATCAAAACAAACAATAGTCTTTTTAATCTGATAGTAAATTAAAAAAAAAATATAAAGGAAAAAGAATGAAGATGTAAAGAATAATAAATAAACTTTTATTATTATTTTTTTTTAATAGGAAAAATGAAATTCTTTTTATAAAATAAAAATAGAGAAGTGTGTATATATCTTTAGTGAGAAGGGAACCTCGAAATCCTTCCTTATCTTTTTCCTTATTTTTATTCATACATTTCCAATTGTATTAAACTTTTTTATAAGTGTATATAAATTGAAGGGTAATGCTCCGGGTGAGATTTATATATATATATATATCAGAATTTTATTTTTCCTATTTTAAAAAATAAAAATTTCGTCCAACTGAATTTTTTCTTTTCTATAGAAAAATCTTATTAAATTACATTCAGGAAACTAATTTTTTTATTTTATCTACTTTCCATCGATATACCCTTCTCCTCCAATTCAAAAAACATAAATGGGGAAAATTTTTAGTTTTTTTCTTAATTTCAGAGAAATACTACATTTTTTTTTGGGGCTCAAAAATAATATTTCCACATAATCTTCATCTCCTTTGTTTAGTTTTTGCTAAAATGTTGTTGTATTCATATTGCTTTTCATATAAATCCAATAAAATAAAAAGAGAGAGAGAGAAAAAAAATACTTTTCAAAGGATACGTTTTCAATCATGTACAAAAAAAACCATACACGAATGTTTAAGAGAGATCCTCTCTCTCTCTCCTTTTCCCATCTCTTTTTTCTAATATGTATTCTACATGCCAAATGCAAAAAATCATTTTAAAAAAAGATGCATTCCTCCCCTATCACGCACATCTGCATCCAAAAAAAAAAAAATTCGATATGTAATGTGTGTACATACACTTCCACCCAGAATAATTAAAATTTTATGGAGAAAAAAAATAACGACATCCCATGATTTAAAAGTCTTAAATTAGAATACTTTTGGAGAAAAAAAAAGATGAACTCAAAAGAAATATAAATATATATATATTTAAAAAACATTGAATAAAGGCTCCAACATCTCTCTTAAAAAATACACATATTAGAAAAGAGAAAGATTTGAAGAAGAGAGGAAATAAAAAAGTGGTAAAAAGAATATATACGTTCATCCATTTCTTATTCTACGAGAGAAGCTGTAAGAATATTTTGTGCTTCTGGTAATTCTTCTACAAGAGGAGCACCTGTATCTTCACCCGCATCTTCATGAAGTTCCATCAATTTAGAAACTAAAAAAAAATTTTAAGAATATATATACATTAAAAAAAAAAAAGAGACATTTCCTTTTAAAAAATGAAATAAAAATACGCTTATTAAAGAAATTAAAAAGAGTATATGAGAGAAAGATACATATATATAAATAAAATATACCTCTCAATATATAAGATATATATATAAATATACCCTCTCTTCTGTTTTAATTTCGCAACGCATACGTTCTCTCTTCTTTCTCTTTCAAAAAAAAATCCACTTTAAAAAAACAAAAGTATTAGCAAAGAATTTCTTTGTTTCAATCCATTTCCTTATACTATGCCTACTCTTTAAAAACAAAAAATTTCCAACTATGTTAAAAATACTATAGTGTAAAAAACATCCATTCTACTTACCATCCCATTTGGGTTTCTTCAATATCTTCACTTTACGAATAAGAACAGATTGAAGAGGGAATACAGCCGTACTAGCAGCTTCAATCTGTTTTCCAATAATCTCAGGTACAAATTTCTGTACTAATCCACGTAAATTCACTGTAGAAGCTTGGGCACGCATAATATCCACCATAATCTTTCGTAGAGCTCTAATTTGACTCGATTTGGCATAACATGTAGTCTTCATTTGATCCGGTCTGATTAGTTTTTTATATAAAAAAAAATGCATTTTCATATTTTTATTAACAGGAAGAAGAGAGTATACATTTTGAGTAAATAGAAAAAAAATACAAATAAGAGAATAGAAATTTCCAGACAAATCCTGTTTCAATCTATTTTTCTCTTCTTTTTTTTTTATAATTGTGTCATAACCCTGGAAGAAATATTTCTATTTCTTTAACATTGTAACATTAAATAGACAAGAGAGGTATCCTTTTTTAAATTTTTAAAACCTTTTATTTCCTTAACGATTGCATTTACAATTTATCAACTGTAAAATTTTTGATTAAATTCTCCTTTGTTTTTGAAAATCGTTATGTAAAAACAAATTCCTTTTTAAAATTTTTTATTTATACCCCGCGTTATCCCCCTATGCAGTTCTCACATTTCAAACATTATCCCTCACTATTTTTTCTCTCTCCCTCTCACACTTACATCCTCTCATTTATTTTTCTCTCTCCCTCTCTCACTTTACTTTCGATTTCATTTATTTTTCTCTCTCATTTCCAAACACTCATCCCCAGTCCCTTCTTTCCATAACCCTCAATTTAATTCATCATTCATCCAAATATACTTACAATCGCTTGGTAAATCCAATAGAGAACATACGGAGAGTATATCCATCGAGAGTAGTAACATCTACCGAAGCTTCTACCAGAGAATGCCATTTACGAATTAGAGAGTACAATTTATCACGAGTAATGCTCATACCATGAAAATTCGTATAGCAAACTTTTCCTTGAATATCCTCACAAATCAATTTCATCTTTCTAAAACTTTGATCTTCATCACTATTCAAATCAGCCAAATTCACTTCATAGACACGACCTCGGAGACCATCAGTAGCCAATTCTGATTTTAAAAACAAATTATATATATATACTAGGAATATAGCAACACGAAATGCTTCTAGAAATAAAACTATTGCAAGGTTGGCAGTAAAAAAAAATGTTATTTCAAAGTAAACATAAAAAGGAGAAATCACAAAAACTAAAAGCAATAAATAGAGAAGACAAAGAGATGAGTGTACACTCGAATCCTTAAAAAAGAAAATTGAAGGGTAGATATTATTATTTCTATCCCATTTAAAAAGGAAAGTTAATGTAGCACACAACTAATAAATTTTGTGCATCATTTTCTTATCCAAGCAAAATTCGTTTTCTATTTTTTAAGAATGCCTATCTTGAAAGTGTAAATACACTTTGTTCTTACAGAGCCTATATATTCCTTATACTCTCATAAGATGTGTGGCTGAATGTTAAATAAGAGATAAAAAAGGATTCTCTGAAATCCTCACAAAATGAAATAAAACAATCAAAAAAATCTACGATAAAATATTCCAAAATTAAGCCAACATCTAATAAAAATGATTAATTACGGCCTTTCATTCTTAGTATCCACTGTACGGACACACAGGGAGGCACATGCATAAAACACAATTGCATTTTATTCATTAGATTCCTCCCTACTTACGGTAACCGCATAGAAACTCTATACTGTAGAGTAATTCAAAAGATTTTTTAAAAGCAATTAAAAGAACAACTTTTACGGCAATACAGAGTATATGCAAAGGCCTACAACACGAAAAACTTTTGAAGAAATTCCCAACAACTATCCTTTGCAAATAGAATTGCCTCCGCATATGTTGAGGCTTCTTAATTGCACAGTTGCGCAAACTAAAACAAAGCATTGTCTCACATTTAAACTATGAAGAAAAAAGCAAAAACTTAATTTACTCCCCCCCACATACAATCTTCTCCCTTTCTTCAGAACATTTTACATAGGAAATTATAATAGATCAAGTAAAAATAAAAAGTATACACTATAACATACTTATTCCAGCCGATTTCGTCACAAGAGTTTTTCCGAAATTTCGAACAGTGAAGAGTGCAGGAGCGCGCAGATCATACCACTCCTTACGAAGATAAGGATCGATGATCTTCTTCTTTCCTCCTTTCTTCCCCTTACTTATACGTTTATTCTTTCCAATCGCCATACTATCAACGAAAAAGCTAAAAAAGAAGTGACTATTCTAAGAAGAGATGAAAGAGGAAAACAAGGCGGAACGCTATGACGAAACGAGAGAAGAGCGAGAAGTGAGGAAATTGAAGTCTTCGTTGCCACACAGGGAGCTGCGCTACTACGAAGAACTAAAAAAGCCACGAGTGAGAAAAAACAGAAAAAAGTAAGAAAAGTAGACTAGATGAAGAAAAAATATTCACAGAAATGCTAAAGAGATGAAGAGGGATCTTGCTTATTGGATAGCAATTTGTTCGCGGATCGTCGTACACCTCGCGAAGATGTTTAGTAAGGGGGTGGGTGTACACGAATGGGGTGGAGATGTGAATTTGCTTGCCTTCCCTTTGGTTTGCCTTAATGTTGGTCGGTGGCATGTCATACTGCGCAATGGTGGAGAGTGATGGGAAACCAAAACGAGCATCATCCTCACGTTATCGCCAGATTAATACCGATCGTAGAGATGGCAGTGAATGTAGTGACTCTACCTACGCAAGTACGTTGCAAAGAGGTAGAGTAGTTCGACCACTGTTTGGAAATGTTCTATTTGAACTGTTTTGGCAATTAAAGTGTATTAGTTATTTTTTCCTACAATAAACTTTACAACTTTCAAAATATTTGACACAAGTCTACGAAGAAATCAGAGCGAATCACTGCCATTTTTATTTCTTCAACAATGAAATTAAGGGTGGCTCAGCAAGGAAGCACTATTCTGCTGCCTTCCTGTCAGCTGTTACGTAACCTGGGTATTTTTTATTGTTAATTTGCATTATAGAACGTTAAGGTGATCTAAAACTCTAAGCAATATTTCTTTTCACTCGAAAGAACTAACGTACATTATACGAAGTCACAAAGAATTTCTTATGTATATTTAATCACAAACAATAAAGCTGAAATCATTTTTTACATGGAAAACATGTGTACATTACTTCTGAATTAATGAGAACATCAACATAACCAAAATTGGCCATGTGCTTTTTTCTTTGCAAGAAATACATTTAGTTAAACAGCACAATTTGAAGCCAAAATTACGATAAGGTGAAACGGAGTAGATTTGTACTAAAGAAGTTTTGCTTTTATAATGTATGGAACGGCAAGTAATAAGCATAAGGAATGAGATCAATTTGATATTCCTAAGAAAAACTTACTCTACATTAGTTTTCATACAGTGCACAGTTGGCAACGAAGAGAGCTAAAGAAAACGGAAATTGTTCGCGCAATTCTTATACATTGAACTTTTTTTCAAATTGGAAATTAGTTCAATGAATTGCTTTCGATTTTGTTTGGTTTCTAATTACCTTTTCCTATAGTCTTTCTTTACTGGACGCTACGATGAAGCGACACTGCATTGCTCACATGGTAGAAAGATGACGGAGAAAACTACAAACAACGTATTGCTCTTCTACTCTGTATTAGACCGGATGCAATCTATAGTTTGTAGTTACAATTGAAAAGCAAAATATAGCGCATACAATTTTCAATGATTTATTAAATTATTATGGCAAACGTTTTGGATGTATTTTTAATGGGCAAATCCAGGATGACTGCAATAAAAATGGCTAAATGTTTCACGCTGCAAGCAGTGCTTATATTAATTGTTTCAACGACAGTGTAATAGTTTGTAATCTACAGCTGTTGCCCTTCCACATTACAAATGCTTCCCTATTCACAAAAATAAGAAACAAGAGAATTTTTATTAAAAGCTTTTTATTTTTAAGGGCAGTTAGTTGTTATTGTGCTACGAGGTAGTACATACTGGGTCTTACGGGTATTTATTCACTGCATTTGACGCTTCTAAGAGATAGATTCCGTAATGTATTGTCTGTCTTTTCTCCTATTTAAGCGTCCGTAGAACGTTTCAACAATCTCTACGCCATGAATAAACTTTCAAATCACAGCTAGTATCACACCCTATGCCATCACCTCAAAGAAAGAAAATAGAAATGTATCCGTTTAAAGCAGATCCTAAATATTAAGAGAATTCGCCAAACTTCAAGAGTAACTTCGACGAAAAGATGTATCCATTTGAAAAGTAAAGGGAGCGGTTGCAGGTTACGTTTTCAACTCGCAACAATGTTTCATAACAATTTCGTAAGATGTAGCAGTTTCAATTAAAATGAAATCTCTCGTAATTATCCGTTAAAAAACAGAGATTGGAGAAAGGGAAATTCAATACTATGAAGAGAAAACGTCGCGACGACATCCAGTTAAAACTACTCGAACAAAAGCATTCGCAGCTGATAGTCGAATCCTCGACAAATTCAAGTGTTAGGCAATCACCGTCATATTATCTTTGCTATTGAGAAAAAAATATAATATTCAATCAAAGAAGCAAAAAGAAATTAATAAGAGTTTTGCTGTTACAGAAAATACAAAATCTGCTTCTAAGAAAAATGAGGTTATGGAATAAAACTTCGCATTAAAAATCTATTTCCACGACAAGCGAAGCGCTAAGATTATAGGCATGAATTACAAATATCAAAATAAAATTAAGCACTGTGAATGCAAAGACAAAATGCACTTGTATATGTACAATTCGCACTTATTTCTTTATAAGTTGCTAAAAACATAGATAGCAAAAATAAGTGTAAAGTTTAGTAAACTACCGATGTTTATTACTTTTAATTACCTGACGAATAATACGCATCCGTATCTTTCAAGGTAAATTAATAGAATTTACAAAATAAATTCTTTTCTATTTGATTCTCTAGAAAGTTTGTACACATCTATGAATAAAACTCTCCCTAAAGTAGAAAAGAGTTTATAGAAAGTTGAATTTCTCGAACAGAAAATTTTGAATAATATTCTCAATTAATCAAAGTTATTTTTGGCCACATGTTTCTACGACAGAAGGCCCCAGGCGTCATATAGCAAGTCCCCTAACCAATATTACAAAAAAAATCAGAAGAGGGTAACTGAAGTGCGAATTAGAAACTATTACAGCCTCGTGACATCAAAAGCAAACGTAGAACGATTCCTTCATCCCATAGTAGTTGTTATTATATAGGGATAGGCAAACAGTCCATCGAATACAGGAAACATAAAATGTTTAACTATAGCACGTATTCTACTAGATGGACTAACTGCTGGGAGTTCTAAAAGAAAATGAGAAATAACTGTGACCAACAAGAAAGAGTAATATCATAAACATGCAAATTAATAATAGTCAACGTGCAATTGCGAGGAAAGAGTAACTGGCTGCAGTGGGGATAGCTAAAACTTCGGAGAATAACTGTAGGTGGCAGCTTTAAAAACAGGGATTGCTTCATTCAAAGATTTGTCATTATCTGTAAGAGAATTTATAAAAATAGAATACAAAGTTATAAAGCATTTCATCATATAGCTACTACAACAATTCCCTTGTCAGTTTCCTAAATCACTTTTGGAAGCAATATTTACAATAGAAACAACGTATCCCCTTTGTTGCATAAAACTACAGACATTTAAGGCACTCTAAAATCAAGGAGAAGATAATCCACTGTTAAGAGATTTTAATACATGCTGCTCTATTACCATTATGTACAACGAGAAACAGCAAAGAAATGCGTCCTCACAAATTCACTACCATTGCAAAATTTTATCAAAGATTACAATTCAATTGCGTTCAACGCAGCGCGTTGTCTGAGAAGAACTACAACTATAGATTTCCATTTTTCAAATACATGGGTGTGTTCTCTCTCTATAGAGCATCCATTTTTCATAGCGCGTGACAAACACAAAAAATTTCTTATCACCTATAGGAGATGCAATCTTAGGAAAAGGCACCTCTGAAGTAGGGGGGGTTGAGGTGGGTTTCAAATCATGGAAGGGTAAACCGATATATCCAAAAGTTATGAAATTCTGAACATTTGCTGACTGCACCTTCGGTAGCACCTCCTTATATTTTTCTCCCTTTAATAAATCATCCCGAAGCATGTTTAAGTTCGATAAAGTATATTCATGGCCAGAAGCATCAAAATCCTCCAATGAGGCTGTAAAAATACATGAACAAAATTTATTTCTCATTCTCCTGATCCTCTCTTGAATGCTGTACCCTCGGAATTTCTGAATCTAGCATTCTAGCAGGCACATGGCGAGAGTCTCACACAGAAAATCGTGAATCAAAGTAAGAAATGCATCAAATCACAAAATTACAATACATTTTCTGGAGCACGCATAGGGCTCCGTTGATCTAACAAGCATTTATAAAAAGAGAAAAATACAAAAATGAAACCATATCTATATATTTTTTGAAATAATAAGTTTCCAACGTTAAAAATTATATGCAATGGGATAACCAAATGCACTTAGCAGTTCAACTCACAATTTCAACAAAATTGTAAGCAGATGTACACACAGTAATGCAATGCCTTTGAAAATCAAAACCAGTGCGCTGTCCTATATATCTGCTACCTCTTCTTAAAGAAGATTTTGCTATTAATGTATGACTTACTTTTGTACGAAATTATATATATTTAGATAGATTTAATCATACCATAAGCATTTGAAACATACAAAATCTTCTGCGGTGCTAAATCTTCATATTCGCTAGTAAAACGCGTAGATGAATTAAAAGATAATTTTCGTAACCATTTCTTAACAGCAGTGCCCATTCGACTGAGATATTTTGTAGCAGCCATTAAAAATATAAAAGGATAGTACACACCCACAACTAAGGGAGCGATAAAATAAAAGCAGGTCCAAAAACAATAAGCTATAAGCCACCAGATAGTGAAAAAGGTACTATATTCAACAACATGCTTAGTTGCTGTCATAACAGCATCAAGGAAAGGAAAGGTTTCTCGGTATTCAAGTAAACGATTTTCCAAATACATCAGCAACGGTCTTGCAGCGCGAACTCCAACGTGGCCCACCAAAGTCACGGCTTCGGTAAATATAAAACTAACACCAGAGAAACAGCCAGAAGAAACATAAACTAGCTTATCAGCTAAGAAGTTAGTAGATTTTTTTAGATGAGGCATTGCTATTCTAGCAGCCTTCGATGCCATAAGCATAGAAACGAAAGATTTACCATGCTTATAGGCTCCTACACTAAAATGGTGGGACGACCTCATCACAACTTTACAACTGCTTGCCAATCCATTAGGAACAACAAGAACGTAACTCCAAACCAAGGAGCTACTTTTGATTTCATTATTGGCTTCCTGTTTAGAAGCGTATGCGTCTTCCACGTTTCCACTAACAGCTTTCACAGCAGATGCTCCATATTCCTTAACATTCATACCAAACTCTTGAATTTTATTGGAGTCGACGTTCTTTATCCCTTCACTCACAGCTTTCACAGCAGATGCTCCATATGCCTTAACATTCATGCCAAATGCTTGAATTTTATTGGAGTCGACGTTTTTTATCCCTTCACTCACAGCTTTCACAGCAGATGCTCCATATTCCTTAATATTCATGCCAAATGCTTGAATTTTATTGGAGTCGACATTTTTTATCCCTTCACTCACAGCTCTCATAGCGGATGCTCCATTTTTTTTCATCGTCCCCAGAAATTTCGCCCAGGAGTTTTCCCCTTGCGGTGCTTCAGCAAAATCGATTTCCAACGGATTTGAAGATGAAGAGGGAGAAGTATTTTCCTTACGAGTATTAAGAGCAGGATCGAACTTTCCCTCATTAGGTTTCACTGGTTTCTCTGAATCAACGGTAGAGGTCATCGTAACGGACATATTGAGAAGCACGGCGAAAACTAACACTACAATAGCCAAAATATAAAAAAATCGCGTAAAAGTTCCTCTTCGAGAAAAGCCTTTTTGAGAAGGTTCAAACACTTGAATGGACAAAGAATCCTGTCCTTTCATAGGAGGGACAGAAGAGCGTGGGAATGCTTCATAAGTGGTCGCCATTGTATAGCAACGCACTGTGGGGGGAACGACTTTGAGATATAATGAACCTAATCAAACTATCAAAACATAAAGCTTCCTATCTCTCTATTTTTATAAATAACTCTGATACTGTTTCACAAAAACCAAATGCAAGTCAAGGAACGGCATGGAGCCTTCCACTTAAGTGTAGAGATACTCTAATTATTTTTACAAAATGCCCAAAGAATCTACCAAGAAAGAAAATTAAATTAGTTTCCTAAGTATCAAGTCAAGGTGAAGGTGTCCATGAGCCAGAAAATGGTAGCATAACATAGCAGGGTCATTTCCCTTTATTTGCACACGTGTGGCACCCAAGATACTTTCTCTCATCCAAAAGAATTATTACAATTTTCTATCTACTACATATTACTAAAATGGTGCGTTCACGCGATTCCACAAGATGGAGATGAGCATAAGGTGAAAAAAATCTCCTAACATCAGTAGGCGGCCACTTTGACACTTCGAGAGATTGGGTCAAAACTGAAAGTATCCGTGCAAATTAGTATCACTTCAAACACAAGCAATGATACAAACAACAAATAGAAATTAAAGAGTCAAAAAACCAGAGTAAACTTGAAGAAAGAAAAAGGTACGAGATGTCCCGAGATTACTTTACATTGCATGAGTGACGAACTGTAGACACAACGGAGCTATACGTTTTACGACACTCAGGATTTCACACAGAAAAATTGGAAATTTCGACCCAAGCTAGACCCAAAAAGTAGTACGAGTTCAACCATAAAAAATCAGAAGAAATTTTTATAATGAAAAGTTACTCCAGAAAGTAGGGGGTGGCATGTTAAACGCGAAAAGTTGCAAGACAGAAAAGTTGACTGGTGAAAAAATTCGGGACAAGATATTATAAGCGAGTGCTGGTGCCATGTGCTGGACGCGAAGGTATTGTGTAGAAACGCGAAACGAAATTTGTTAACCCAAGAGAATTAAACTCAAAGATATTTCTGTGTATTGAAATCACGGCTAGTTGTTAGATGGAAATGAATTGTTGTCGAACGAATTGTGTGTGCATCGACAGAAATCTATGTATTACGTGTACAACTGAGGCACGGCATTCTTTGGTCTTTTCAAAAGTGGTTAGTAAAAATTCTTCTGAAAAATGCTTCCTTTTGAAATTAAGGAATACTTATAGCAATGCCTAAGCTTCCATGTAATTTCAGTTACTTTAAATAAATCCGAACCTAAGCTAACTTTCCGGAGTTGTCGCATTTTTGTTTCTGTGTTAATTCAATCATTTATAAATTGCACAATGGTGCACAGTTTCAAAGAATTGACACAAAGTCATTATTAGATTGTTTTCAGAAAGAAAGATGAAAATCCTGATCACCATTCATAACCTCCCTCTAGTTGCAATTGGTTGTTCACAAATAAACCTGATCTGTAAAATGTGTTGCCTGCACTCTGACAATTCATTCACGTGAATGATTAATGGGAGTCAGCGAAACTTTTCTTAGTTAAAACGCATAGCGCAGAGTCTTAAACTTCGAGGTGAGAAGAGAAAATGATAGTCAGCTGAGGAATAAAAATTTACCTTACGTGAGCTTTGGGACTACGAAGAAATTGCGTTTAAATAAAATAGACTTACCGTAGGAAATAAACTAAAATATGCTTGCATTGAAAAGAAGAAAACCAAATCAAAAAATCATACAAAAATTATATATTGTAATCCCGTATTATCAAACGCAAACGAATGAAAATTTATTCACCTGCCGAATTATTATTCCTAACCACAATGTTAGATAGGCTAATATTACTCAGACCTAAATCATAAATACTAATTTATACCATTCCTAGTACTAATGCTAGTTCTTGACCATAGTCTTGCTATTCCTATTTGTAACGCTAAAAGAAACATTCATTACTTTGGGAGCAGGTGAGGAATCGGTGTCGTTCTTATTCGCATGCGCTCAAATACAAACGCTCTCAATTAGTTCTAACAAAACCTCTTATTAATCGAAAAGTATTCACAAAAGATAAATTAACTATAAGGCATTATTTAATAAGTTTAATCAAAAACTATACTCAATTCTACTAATATGCAATGAATAGTCGTGACAAGATCATACGCTATCCATAATACCAGTTAATAAATGGTAAATGCAGAGGCAGAAGAAACAGATATATGTGCACAGAAAAATACAGGGGAGAATAAATTACGTTTTTTTAAAGCAAATTTGTTATGTAAGTGCTCACAACATCGAAAATATTTTAAATTCGATATCACGTATATAAATAATTGGTAACCTTCTGTCTGCATCTTATCAGTTTGTAATTTTATTTAAGTTTATTTTGAAAATAGGAATGATTAAAACAGAATGCGCATAGAGTCTTTTATTTGCTTTCTGTATTATTATTCTCCATTAAAGATGCTCAAAATTAGTAGTTCTATGACACGATTAGTTGCTGTTATTGCTAAAGTGGAAATGCATTTTTTATTTAATACATGCAATGGTATCTTTGAAAAACATTAATTACGAAGTAATAAATTCAATCAAATAAAGGGAAAATTGCATTGTAACTACAAGATTCTGTCTTACCATGACTTAAAGGTTCATAGCATAATCATCGAAAAAATGATCCACCCAGGGCCTGATGAAGTTAAAAATAGTTTATTTTTGCTGTTTCGTGCAAATGGATAAAGAAGCATTATATTTTTTCCCGTAATCGTTCTGTAGGAAAAATGCACTTTTATATAAGGAAGAGTAAAACAAGGCTGCTCTCCGTATATAAAAAGTTTCTTCAATCAACTTTAAAACCATTTTTATAAAACAATGAAATGTAGTAAAAAGGCGACAGGAATGTAGTTATTCAGGCTTGTAGATAATATCTCATAATAACTTTACTTTTTCCATAAGAAATTAAATCTAAACAATGAAAAATCCGTCGTATAACTATAGAAAGTTGGTAGAAATATGTTGCTCAACTATATGTCCTTTCAATTTTTGTTTTATGCAAATTCATTCTTAAGTATTTATGGAGTCACCTAAGTGAAATGATTAATACAAAATGATATGGGGTTATAAGATACTACATATTAAGTCTTGCTTACAATTCGGACTTTATTAAATTTTCACGATCTTCAATGACTTAAAATATTTAGTGGATAAAATATATTATATTTTGAGATTAATTACATTATTTTGGGTTTTGAACGAAATAAGAAAGTTCTAAATTATCAAATAAAATAACAGATAATCCCATGCCTTATCATAAATGCATTAATACCAAGCAAATTCATTAGATTGAATGGACAGGAATAGAAGAAAGCAATTTCGTATGATAAAATTGTGCAGTCACTTCCGACGAGCAATATTGATGCTATTTTACATGAAAATAAGCACATTAAATGGAAATACACAAACAATTCTTGGCTAGTTTGACACCAGTATATTTTTTCAAAATGAGAATGCTCACTCAAGTCATATAAAAACAAGAAGCTTATAAATTTCAAAAGTATTGTGAAAATTTGACATTTGTAGTTTATACTTGCAACAATTTTGTTGTGTTCTCACTTCCCCAATGCGCCTATTTCTATGTCATTTTTATTGCATTAAGTAAAGCCTAATTTTTGCGTTTAGGAACTACACAAAAAAATACACAAATTAATTATAGAGTGCTATCGCTTAACTACGACACAAGATAAGAAAGATCAAATTAATGCGTATAATTTGATCGTCCATCGCTCAAGACGTAAAGTAGAAAAGAATGTGCACGACTGACATTGTGTTTTACATTTTGGTGAAACATTACTCTTCTGTTGTCACTTTCTAATTCTGACTTTTCAGCATGAATACAAATGATGCTTGCAGAATGTAAACTCCCAGTGCGTCTTCACTTTTTCAAATGTCTTCAGGAGACCGCTGTTGTTTTGCGTTTTGAAATCCAACAACTTCGTCGATATATTCATCTGTAAGGCAGTTTTTCAATCATCAAATATCCGCAAATAGTCTCTATAGTTTTCCTGAGCTAATTTTTGACTTGAAGAATAGGAATTCCCAATTCGTCCCCATTATGATATAACTCCCAAAACGGAGCTAAGTTTAAAAATGGTCGCTTTATGACTTTGCCTTGATATTGCTGAAAAAAATGTAAATATAACCTTTTCGTGAAACTGAACATTAATGAAAAAATAAGACTGTTGACAACTGTAATTGGTCTTCGGTTTTTAAAATGCAATGTTATGCACACTCTACTATAGAGAATGAAACAAATTGTTGCATGTCTCAAAAATCAATTTTTTGTTTTTGATACATTGGAGAGTGGATAAACTGGGAATTTCTCATGTAATTGTGCATTTTAATAAAAGTTGCTTCAATACGCGAGTGAATACTGTTTTAAGTGAATCCTTGCTTGATTTTGAGAAGAAATTCGTCAGAAGCTCTATGGAAAAGCAAACCTTTTCTATATTAAGTAACTATTTTCTTTAAAGCTAGGATACAAAGAATGTAATGATAGTTTCCTCTTGAATCGTCCTTTAAATGAAATAAGATAGAAATATATCTATCAATAGACTATTTTTATAATATTGTAAAGATTATCAGGACAACCTTTTAAACCGGTTACAACACAAAATCATTTTGTTTACTTTTACTACTCACCACCGCCGAAAAATGTGGATAAACAAATTTTGCTACCATATTTTTAGAATTCATAGCCTGAATGGTTATATAGAGGGAACTGATTCCCACAGTTATTTGCACAGTCAAAATGTCCCCAGCCTTCACTGGTCTTTGCCAACGAATGTTGCTGTTGTGATGAATGTTTCGATAGTTCACAACTCTGAAAACGAAAAAAACACAGGCTGATGGCGTGATTCAGCATAATGCAATAAAATACCACGAGGAAAAGCATGCAAGAAACTGTGCCAATTAGTTTGCAGTTCTAACTCTTCCTAAATTTTTAAGTGATGTTATTCCAGTTGCTTACTTTGGCTGCTTTCCACATTCTCCGCTGAAAAAGTTTTTTTTTTCCAAATCAAAATACATTATTGATGCTGTACAAAAATGACACATTAGTATATCAGTAAGATGCTTTTATTATATTTAATGTTTCCTGAATTTAGTATGATGGTGGACTGACGTAACATTCGACATACACATTCCTATCATTTGGGGAACAGCACAAGCCAAATGGGGCTCTTGTAAAGCGCGATTTCCCATAGAAGTATCCATTAAAATGCCAATATGAAAAAATCCTTGTGCTGTCCTAGCAATTTCGACTGCCCACACAGCTTCGCTAATCATACGTGGCTGGCCAGCAGTCCACGCCCACGAATTACTGTCACCTCTAGGTGGTGCCCTCCTAAGAAGCACAGGGTAGGTTCCGCCGAATGTATTCACACGAAATTCCTCGTTAGCCTAGCAAGAAGACAATAGAATCCAATTCAAAATAACCGTAACAAACTTTGTTTCTATGCTAAGGAATTCTGCTGAATATCTCATTACTTTTTCTTTTTGTTGGCAAACTTATGACTTCAAACTGCCCTTTTATCAAGAATAAAAAAATCATTAAGCATCGTTTCAATGCTTGCTATCGAGTAATGAAATAAACTAAAAAACAAGTGTTATAAAAACTTGTTCTTCATATAACAAATTTTTTCTACTCTATATGCCATTAGATCAATATACAGCACCTTCCAGGGAAGGACTCTTGATGGACCCTCCGTACCAAAAAATTTTTTCAAACATCCTCCCAGGAGAAAAGAATCTAATTTCGATGAGCGGATGTCGCGAATTTGTTCCGCGGACATTGAGGAAAATCGAATGGTGTTGTATAACTCCTCGAGAACAAAAAAAGGGGACAGTGCCGTAGAAGTTTAAGTTTTAATTCGAGTAGTACATTAAATCGTAGTATATTTGTAGGATAATGTGTTCTTGATTATAAATGGAATTATCAAATTCACTAATAGCTAATTAATAGCTCAGTGTTCAACTATCAAATAATGTTACTGATAATGAAATTGATGCACATACTGATTCTACTTTCCAGCTTTCTTCATCTTTTTCTCCAATTAAGCCAAAGAATTCTTCATGTTGATTTAACCACTGAACTACGCTCTGAAAAATTTGTATTTCGTCCAATTGAATATTATCCAAGCATGCCAAACTGTGTATAGCCAAAGGCCCAAGGGATAGTTGTTTAGATTCTAAGCATTGCATTATCAAAGAAATATTAATACGGAAATATTTTTAGCAGTTATAATGTAGTCAGAGTAGTTTGACGATGTATACTTTGAATGAAAGAAAGTACTGAAAAAGACAGACGATTGAAATAGCTGTGACATTGACCCTGATTGCCTTGCAAATGCATATTGAAAAAGTGTAGTGCACTAATATGATAATGCTTTTAGTGCATGCAAACAAGAAACAGAGGTAGAAAGTATGCATTGCAACATTTAAAATATTGAGTAGAAAATTCCCGGTATCTTAAGCACCCATGACTCAGTTGATCTAAATTTATTGCAGTACTAACTTTAATTACCACTTCTTTTTGATGTAACAGGTAACGATTGTTCTAAATTCGAATGAAAATAGTGAAAATGTACCAGAGAATAGGGAAAATGCGCAATCAGCCAGCAGCCGTATACACTCGTACATGAGGTCTAGGCGTAGTAAGGCTTCTGCAGCAACCGCCATCTCTACTGTTGCAGTAAGATCATGAGGTTTCGAAAAAGTAACTTCAATTGCGCGCATAATACTGTCAAGCTTGAACCTTTCTGCTTCCTTGTACATGGCTACAAGTAGCAGAGGATCTGCATTGTCAACATCTTGGCGAAACCTGCGAACAAAATATTCTCCCAGATTACGTGAGCTAAGCAAATTTTGTCCAAGCATAGAATTATGGCTTTACCCGTAGAGGTATCGAATAATGCATCGCATTGCTTCTGGAAAATATGTCTTGATTCTGTAAATTAACCGTTCTTCCTGAACGTTTTCTACCAACAATGAAGATCAAATAAGATCAGTTTTACAGCCTTAATAAATAATTTTTCTATTCCCCCAAAAAATTTTTAGTTTTTTTTATTGGCACGACAAGCAATATTAAAGCTTAAAAAATTGCATTGCAAAAGCCTCGACCCTTTGAAAGGAACATAGATAGAAATGTTTGTAACGCTACACGATAAGAAATGGGCAGGTAATACAACCATCATTTTTTATTGCAGGTATTTGATCAACTAACCTGAATAGCGAAGTTTTTCACGAAATGACATTTCGAGGGAAGTAATGTCACGTAACCACTCTTGCGATGATATCTTGAGAAACCCACTGTGAACTGGAATTTTCAGAGTTTTCATGGCATTCACATCAGTCTGAACTCAACAAGCTTAGTGAAACGTAACTTTTCTTAACACACCGCTGAGATTGTTTACAATTAACTGTTTGATCGCGTGCTTCTGGAATTGGTGAACAGCGTTATTTTTATATGCAATAAGAATTAAATATTTAGAAGCGTAAATTGTCTTTTTTCCTGCATACCACATCGTATTCCTCAGAACTCGTGTTCCCGAATGAAATGTCCTCAATCGGTTCCAAATAGAGATCCATATCTGTTGTAACTAAGTCTTTGTATACTCTACAGTTGAGTTTTCAGATATGGAAAAAATCGGCTATGTCAGAGTGAAGTACGATATAATAGCGTAATTTATATTTAGACTAACTCATTTGGTGGAACAAGTGCTTCGAATTTTCCAATACGAGCTGTGAGGTCTTTTTCATCGTGTACACAGATGGCGGCTTCTTCGTGTGATTTTTGGGTTTTAATTGCCTCAACAGGTTTTTGTATATGTGATAGAACTTCTTTCCGCGTATCTACACCAAAAAGTCAATGAAAAAACAGGACACTCTCATAACTGCAATAAAATAATATGGGAAATTGTAGAAATAACAGAAAATGGCATGCTTCTTGAAAAATCATCCAAAGCTCATAAATAGCTTCACGCAATACCTTCTAAAATTGCAGTTAGTTGGTATGTGAATGGCCTATAGTCTTTCTCATTTTCTCGTTTTAACTGGAGCCCGCTACGCCCATCAAAATGACCTTCATTTACCCATGTCACTATACTGGAAGCAGCAACCGGACCCTGTTGTAGTATTGTCGCGTACGTTTGCTACTCCAACTTTGGAAAGTGGTCTTACGTGCATGACAAAAAAAGTCTACTTGTTCTTTTCAACATATAATTGGTACAATTCTAGCGCATTACTCAACAGGCTGACAAATGAAAGCACGTTTTTTTTGTGAAATATAGTATATGTTCATATTTCTCTTGCCTGTGGTACTCCAAATTTATCTTCGTAGATCCATTTCTGAACTGGTTGTTCCGGTTTTGATTTCTCCACAGGCATTACTTTTCTTACAGGATGGAAAAGTAGAGGTAATTTGAGATTAGAAGGAAATGATGGAGAATCTCCATCTAATGCTTCCATTTTACCTGTGACCGTGAAGTTTTTGAAAGGTTACAAGACTTAAGTTGGTAATAAAAAACTTATATTACTCAAAAAATTCCACGAAGTGATTTTATAAGTGTAGCAAGAACTTTCAATCAAAAAAATATGAATTCATTATAACCTAGGTGCTGAATGTATCTGCTATTCACTCATGAGAGGAAAAACAAATGGTCATAATGCAAAAAGATAATATTCTTTTCATACTACTCTGCTTTCTGCAACTTTACTCATTTTTATGCGTGTGTACTACTTTTTATATTACTGCAATTATCCACAATAATCAGATATGTCATTATAAACAATATTTCCTTATATACTTTTCATATAGCGAGTTTGTTTTGTAGTAGTGTCAGCGTTTAAATCATCTTAAGTTCAATTGATAATATTCTTAACATACCGATATGTTTGCATGCAGAAAAGGCCAAAAAAACCTTATATACCTAAATAATTGTTTTTGTGATTCAAACCAAGTAATAGTAACAATTGGTAAGTTTAGAAAATTAAAAAATAATTTTGCTTAAAAGACTCGTGGCAGAGTTCATATCATACTTTTTGACAGAAAAAAATTGTTTCGTAGCATTTGGTAAAAAAGAGCTTTAAGTTATTTGTTAGTACAGCAGAATTCTGCTTGAAAGTATTCACCTGCGATTAAAGCTGTATATTAGCCATTCTCTAGCAAAATACGTTCCACACCTCTAGCATTGGAAAACTCATCCCATCAACCTCATTTTCCGATATAGAGCTGGTAGGTTGTACAATTGTAAACATTAATCCAGAATTAGCTACATTTTACTAAGCGATTAATGACGGTATCTGAAGCCTGAGATTTACATGTAGAGTAAATACATGACAATAATAAATTTTGAGACATTTTTTTGTGTTTTGCAAATTGAAAACCACTATCTAGATACAAGAGTGCATTTTTTGTTGTTGTACTTTGCTTTATTAAAAACAACATCTCCGATTATAAAAGCGGCTAGAATAGGTTTTAAGATATAGACAAGTCTATTTTATAGCTTCTACGAGAAGTTTAGAGAAGGGTTTAGCTCACAATCATTATTCGAGTATCCAATGCTTACTTGCTTTAACTGATCCTATTCAAATGTATAGGTTAATAATGCTGCAGCAATATACATGTAGATAACTTTGTTTTTGAATTACATTAAGAATAAAAAAGAAAGGAGGCTTGTTAACACTTTGGTCTACTCTTAGAAGCTAGCCAGGCTGTAGATTATTCTAATTTTAATAATATTTGAGTGTACTTAATTGCTTTTATCTGAGTATATTTATCTTTGAAATAAATAATCATATGACCTTGAATACACGTTGTTGTGTCGCCAATCGAATTCAACAAAGAGAACTTGGCTGTTATGTATCGTTGCTAGTTCTGCTTGGCAAGACATGACAGACTCGCTAATCACTTGTTACATAATACTTTCTCTCATTGCAAATTTTTAAAAAAATGAATTTATGAGACAAAAGAAAGTCTAAGATATGCAACTGAATTTATAGCTTTAAAAAAGGTACTATCTTAAATACAACAGTATCTTCTAGCTGAAGAATGATGTGCTCGCAAATTTTTAGGCATAAACAGTGCGCCAGGGAAAGCAGTAATTGCAATGAAATTTATGGACATCAAAAGTCAACAGAAGAGGATTTTACTAATTAGTTTTATTTTTATTTGTTATACTATGTTTCAGAAAATATACAAATTTGGAGTTATTCTTTAATTTAACTCTTTCAATTATTGTGTGTGTAACTGTTTGTTCTCCCCTGTTTTTAGTTTTCGGTTGGCTTTCACGTGCATGGAGCGTTGATGGAGCTCATTACGAATCAAAATTTAATCTACCATTCTTCTCTATAAGCTTATTTCTGTTTTTTAAGTCTCAAGACATAAGTTTGCTAGTTTAAATTTGCTTTTGGGCAAAAGGTTTTCGGGGTTATACGGACTCGTGAATAGCAAAGAAAACTCAAAACAGTGACCACTTTAACAAAAAGATTTGAACAAATTACTAATTACCAAAAAATTATAAAGAAAATTAAAATCACAAAATAAAAATGGTTATGAAGCTTATCATATACGTAAAACAAAATTTCCCACGTCAACATTACTGAGATTTGAATACATTTCGCAAATCCGTATCTGTAAAACGTGGATTTTCGTGTAATGGTTAGTCGTCACGTTTTCGCCAATCGATATCTCAATTCCGGCCGTCTGCATCTTGCGTTTTTTGTGAATAAGAGAACTAAATAGCTAATACGGGTTCTTGTGCATGTTCATTTATGTACGTTGTACTACTATAAGAATAACCTATATTGACAGGGAAAACAAAACTAGGAGTAAAAGGAGAAAAAAGAAATATATAAACAAAGATTAATTTCTTCCCTCAACATTCTACTTGCTACGAAAAGAATTTTGAAAATGAAACAGTTTGTCTAGAAAAGTTTATTATTATTTTTTGCTCTCTTCTTGAATCCTGGGTGAGTTGTGCTGATGGTTTTGGTTTAGGTATGTTAGGGAAAACATATGTGATGCTGTTATTAATAATATTACTACCGCAAGTCAAAAATAAATATCTGTGCAAGGCTGATGCAACTATAATTTATTATTTCATACATTTTAAAAATGGCAATGAAAGAGAAAAACAGAAACAATAACATACAGGAGTGAAAAAGCTAGTTGTCTGGATTACTCATTAACATAAAGGATTTTATGAAACGTATTTTTAACGGAACAAAAACATATGATACTTCTAGTGCCGCGATTATTTTTGTGTTACAATATCTAGCAACTAGTTAACGTATCAAAACTTTTATACAACGGAGCAAAACACAGGTATCTGGTTTTATTTGAACATTATAACTTAATGTTACAAAACATGTTTTTCTATGTTTTTTATACCTTCTTATGTTACTGCTGAGTGCCACATTTTGTTATCCTCAATGCTAAAGTGGGTTGCTGCACGAATGATAATAAAATCAGTCATGTACAAGGTGCAGGAGCTAGTACTGGGCAACGGGAAAGTTAGTGCATAATAAAATCAGCTTGCAAAATTAAGGTTCTTTTTATGTCGTAACGATAAATTAGATTAAAATAATTTAGCTTGCAACTTAAACTTCACTTTCATTGTCACAACAAACAGCATTTGCAAAGCTCGAAGAGGAAATTTTAATCTCAGTATGTCCATTTCTTTTTTTTCAGAATTGCAAAGCCTGGTATCAGTATTTTTTTAAAATTGTTTTGTATTGGAGAATGCGGAAATTGATGGGCCCAGATAATTTGAGGCACAAATAACACATCGGGAGAAGCAAGGATTGCGATATCAATTACGGACTGCAAATGTCAATAGAAGTTAACAACAACGGACGTTTATGAAGACATAATTTTTTTACTGACTTGTAGGATGATTATTATTATTCCTCCAGTTTTTCTTCTTAGAATTATTGTTGCTCATGTTAAAATCGATGATTCATACGCTTATTTGATTTGCTTTTACTTAAGATTAGATATTTTCCAATACAAATTTCACTTTTACCTTTTCCTTTCTGGTTGCGTTGTGTGAAACGTTGAGTTTCTTCCGTTAAGTGATTTTCGGTTGGTGTTCACGAGTAAGGAGCGTTGGTGGAGCTCATTACAAATTCTATAGTTATATTTACTTCCTCATTAGATAATTTCAGCGCTAACTTTCTATAACTTATCTTATCTTAGGTTTGCTTGTTTAAAGTTTGCTTTCGAGCAATAGGGTTTCTGGAACCGCGTTAACTTTCGGGTATATTAGAGAATTTCTGTATTTAAAGTGCCACGTATAGCAAGAGTAAAATAGTGCAGATACGAGAAAAAGCCCATTGAATATTCTTTCTGGAAAAATACTAGACAATTATTTTAATGAAACTTCATTGCAGAAACATTAACGAGCAAGTCAAAAAATTGTACTTGTGTAATGCCATACACTTAAACAGATGTAATTCTGCAAAAATCAGACATGTAACTTTATACGTAATAGATTATATACTCAGTTCAGTTGTAATACGATGAAAATGATTGGAAAGAACATCAATTATTGTAAGCTACTTTCCAGCGATGTAACGATGCAATAGCAAGCATATATAAGTAAAATGGGATAATAAGCATAGAGACATTTGAACACCACAAACAGTGGTACGACTAGGATAGAGAGAATTGAATGATAGTATCATGTGTTACTGAAAAAAATAATTCTGGAAAAAATTCAATTTTGGATAAATACTTTTAAGCTGTTTTTCGATGCGTAGAATAGTTTCGTCGTTTAAAATAAATTTTGAGAAAGCTCGAAAATTTTTAAAAGAAATAAATTAAAGTGAAATACAATATTTAAGAGTACTGAACTGGCAGTCCTTTCTAATGCTACAGCTAAGGCAAACACATATTAATATATACTTGGTAAAGTCTACAGCACTGTGCAAAGAATAAGGCAAGCAGACGCAGTTGTTATATTTCAATGGATTGTACGATATAAAATTTTTTACATACATCGTAATATTACCATACCGCTCGATTGATAAATAGTTTATTATGTCTTCAGGTTATTAATATGAAATAATTCATAATAAAATATAAGCATACAACAAAATTAGTGGCAATTCTTCTTGCTTCTGTTCAGTGTAGAAAAGGCTGCATCATTTTGTTTCTGACCTTTTGCAATGGTATTATCTATAAAGTTTTTGGTTCACACGTGTAACTTTTTCTATTCAGCTGTCGATCTTTCATCGAATCATTCATTCAATGCGTCACCTACTCACCCAAGACGAAAAACCTAATTGAAATTAACTCCTGTACTGTAACTAATTCTCAAATCTAAAAAATTCTTTCAAACTGCTCGATGAAATTTTGCGCAATCATTACGACGACACTATACCTTAAATGAAAGTGCTTAAAAGGAAACTTACAATTCTAGTTTGTAAGTTTTAGCGTGATGGAATAGGGTTTTTAGATTTGGGGTCTATGCTGTACCATCAAATGTTTTTACAGGATCAACCCTGCATCAAACTATGTATGAGTATGAAATGCTTTAATGTCACGCCAAGCAAATCATTCAGGAATCACACTTTTGATCAAAGTAAAGCTTTAAACTTTCGGTAAATGTTTAAAGAATTCGAAACGCAATTTTTATACACTTGTGAATTTATTGAATTTGCAGAATACAAACCTGAAAAAATGAAATAGTTTCAACATTGAGGAAACGAAAAACATAATTTTCGTAAATGCCGAAGTGGCTAAACTTTTATTTTCAACGTGATACATGACACGTTGCATTACGTTTAACAATTCGTTTGAATGCATTTATTGAGGAACTAAACCAGTCGCATACTCCAGGTGATGCCATGTTGATCCTCACGTGTGAAAATGAACAACACCGGGTAAAAAGGCCCTATCCCTGTATGAAGTAGCAGTGATGGAGGAATAGTGGTGGCGTGGCCCCTCTACAAACTCTTTAGTTGATGACGTAATAAATCTTGCTAGACGGTTGCGTTAGAAATGCCGCGATAGAACTTTCTGCGCAGCGCGTTATGTGGAGAATATTTGGCAGTATTTCTTGTTTTTCATCAAGAAATAGGATCCCATAATTTTAGTTGAGAGCTCCAATGAAAATTGCCGCCGTCATGGTGTTCTAAATACACTTTCTATCTTCATCTTTCTGACTAAGAGCATAAATACATTGATTCAATTCGTCCCTGCATGTCGGTACATGTTTCAGTTGTTCAAGTAAATTGTCATTCCTTGGTATCTGGAATGCTGTAGTGGCGGTAACCATTCAAAATGTCTTCGTTTCCGCCGATCATCAGGCTGTCCTCACGTAGTTGTTACCTTGCAGTCACTCCGCTTTCGACCATTGTATCATCAATCAGTTTGCGCTGCTCACTGAACTTCTTAGTGTTTCAAAAGGGTATGTATCGACATTGCCCTTGTCCAGTTCGCTCTTATTCGTCATTTACTGCAATTACAAAACTTTCGAAAACATTTGACTTCAAAGTATTTAAATCTCTCACTGTAAATTATTGGACTGGACACTTTGCCCTGCAGCAATGGAATTTTCCAGCTTTACGTTTTCTTTGTTCCGCATCTGAATTATACAATTTTGATAGTGCTCTTTCCAGTTGTCGCCCACTTCACAGGGAAAACTATTCCAAGAGCGATATTCTTAGAAATGTGGTCATTACACAGCATTTTTCTACCCTAGATTATTCTTCGCCTGTGATTCTTTTTCTTGCTGTCTTGGTAACTTGTGCTTTCTGCAATGACGCAGGATCATGTAACACCTGTCTTGCGGATACGGGTTCCATCCCTACAGTGCAAGCCGAAACAGCTGACCTCAACACAACTCCTCTTCCTACAATGCAGGTGCGTATTGAGGAAAGAAATGTTAAAGAGAAAAAGCTATTTAAGTCTTTTGTCTAACAGTATCCTATGTTGATGTTGTTAATATTGAATTGTAGTCTTCAGATATTACTATTGTGTAAAAATGAGCCGGCTCTGCATGCAACCTTATTATTTTTGAATTTTTAAATATTTCTCTTCAATGATACTTAGGGCGAGTCGCAGAGCAGTCTCTGCAACCCTTTTGGTGTTTCTAAATTTCTGCAACCTAAAATTTACTTTTGCTTTCCCACGAAGTGTATGCACACCTGTTCGTTCTACTCTACGTTCTCTTTTACTTCTTTTTATTTCAGGCGGGGATATATGTTGAAGGTCTACCCGAGTACACACCTGAACAAATAGCCTCTCATAAATCCACTGAATCTAGAGTATGGGTTACTTACAAACGTGGAGTTTATGATATTACAGACTTTATTGAACTACATCCAGGAGGGGCTTCACGTATCTCACTTGCTTCTGGTGCCTCTATTGATCCATTTTGGGCTTTGTATGCTCAGCATCATACAAATGAAGTCTACGAACTTCTTGAAGAAATGCGAATTGGTAAGCATAGGCCTTCCTTCCTTTTCCTAAAAAATGAAATTTTTTATAGGACAATTTTTGTGCTTTTGATGGCGAAAACCTAGTTTTTTTTGAAGAATAAAATCACAAGCATTTCTTTCTAATCCGCGTGAGGATGCGCGATTGCATAACATTTTAGTGAAACACGCAGAGAAATATTTTTTTAGAAGGTGGATGCTCTTGTAGGCGAATCCCTTCTCCTCTACCTTGTAGTGGATCTAAATTGCTTTGAATGCGCCTATAATTTTATGTTTCTTCTTGTTTTTAAATTTCTTATTTTTGTATAAATTGCGATTTCTGTGTGTGTTGTGCCGTCTATGTCAGGAAATCTCATTGAAAGTACAACACATGAAATCGTGGCTCCTGACGGTGAGTTTTTAAAAGAAATTCTAATTTGTGGTTTTTTTCTTTCAAAAGCTTAAAAGAGTTATTTTTTGGCTTATTTGCATTCTTTCTTTTGATTAGTCTCCTTTTGAAATTACGTAAAAATGTTCTCTCCAACCCTATTAGCAAAGTATCTCTTTCATTCTAGACGTTGATACACTGTGGAAACTTTTGATAGAAATGTAGCTACTTATTTTGTATAGATAAAGTAATGTTTTTGAAAATGATTTTCTTTTCCCAAATTTCCCTCTTCTTAACATTTTTTTTAAAACCCTCTAGGTTTTAATTTCTCTTTGAATCCCTTTATTTTGTTTTTGAAAAATAATTAAATTTTACTTTTATTTTTTTTGCATTAACTCTATTTTTTATAACCCACTTCTTTTTTAAACTCTATTTTTAAAATTTTAATTATTTTTTTATATAAAATTGTTTAGTTTTTAACATTTTTAATTATTTTTTTTCATTTTTGCTACCTTTAAATTGGTTGGAAGATCCGTTCAAGAATGAGCCTCGTCGACATCCTGCTTTGAAGGTTGTATCATTAAAACCCTTTAATGCTGAAACACCTTTGCAAATATTATGCGATAATTTTATTACTCCCAATGCATTATTCTTTGTTAGAAATCATCTTCCCGTTCCTAAAGTAAATATTGATGCATATCGGTATGTTTTCTGTACGTATCTTAAGTTGTTTACTCTTTTTTTTCTTGCTATCATTGCTTTACTGCTTATATTTCTCCTTTTAATGTGCTTTTTCTCTTTTCTTTTAAATGCATTTCTCAACAGCTATCTCTGAAGTATGTTTTTTCTCATTGCATTTCTCTTTCCTCGTATTGCATCTCTTTCCTCTCTTCACATTTCTTTGACTCTTCTCACCGTTTTGTCTTGCATAGAAATTCTGTTCATAGACTGTTTTTTCTTGTGATTTTCCTAAACTTATCAGTCTCACTATTCATGGTTTGGGAATAGACAAGGAAATTTCTTTGACTGTTGATGAAATTCGTTCTCTTTTTAAAAAATATTCTGTTACAGCCACTATTCAGTGCGCTGGAAATAGAAGGAATTCTTTTGGAAAAATTCGTCCTGTTAAAGGTATAAAAAAGGAAAAAAATTTATTTTTAAAAATGGTATATGTGTGCAAAAAATAAAAGAAATTCAATAAAAACAAACCAAGCAACTAAAGCGTTGGTTGTTTATATTTTGATACTCATCAAGGAAACAAAGTTTACCTATTTGTCAAAAAGGAATTTCATACTCTTTCTCTAATATATCTAAGTCTTGGGATAAACTGTAGTTGTGTTTTTACAGGTTTTTATTTATATTTTTTGAAAGATAGTCATCCATTTTGTTAAATCGCAGAAATTGTCTCTTAAAAGTGTCATTTTTTTTAATAATATTTTTATTATATATTCTTAAATTCTCTTTTTCCATCCATTTTTCTTGAGGTGCACCATAGCTGTGGCTTAATATTTTTTTTTTAATTTCAAGACATGATTAAGTTTTTTTCATGCAAAGAAAAAAACCAAAATTCAAATGCTTTAAGAGTATAAATGGAAACCAAATTTATGACTGAATTTTTTCTTTTTAAAAAAAAGTTTTTGTTTATGTTTTGTATATTTTTTTTCTTCTCCTTTTCTTCCTTTCACTATTATTTTTAATTGTTTTTTCTTTTCTTACATTGGTTCAGTTTTTTACTCTTTAGGTTTGTCTTTTCTATAGGTTTTCTCATCTTATTTCTTACTAAATCATTTCCTGTTCTATATGAATTCTTGCATTTTTGCCATTCTTTTCTTTACTACCTCAATTTTGTTTCTTTACTCTCTTCATTTCTCTCTTCTCATCTCCCCCTCTACATATCGTCTTCCTCCTTCTACACATATCCCATCTTCCCCCCCTTCATCTCTTTCTCTATATTTCTTTTATTTATTTTTTTAAAAAAACAGGATTAAGTTGGAGTACGGG